>JABVXS010000462.1:0-31340 GCA_013365335.1 Madathamugadia hiepei
GTTCTTTCAATCATGATATCCTTCTCCAATGATTGAAAGAACTGAAGGAACCAGAAGATGAGGAAGACCAGCAATGAGATGGATGGATACAATCACCACAGCGACTGGAATGAACTTAGCTGAAATAAAACACGCTTCATACACATCCTTCATTCATCAAATCGCTAAAGTTCAGAATGGAACTGAGGGCCGATAATAATAATAATAATACTATGAAGGAAGGAGGCGAGCAAATAAAATAGTTAATGTTGTAAACTCCATATTATGTTTATTTGCCTTTATTCCTACATAATTGAAAATATCCGAAGTTCTTCGTTCCTTATTTTAGGGTATTTTAACTGTTCTTTTTATAACGTCCTTGTTTATTTTAAATATTTGATAGCTTCTATTTGGTTTATTTAATCAGAATCACTGAATATTTCATGAACGTGCACAGAAACATGCATGGTGTCTTGGCAAATCATCCATGCATTTTATGGATGATTGGTCATATTTATTATTGTTGTATCAATTTCATTCTAAATTTCAGATCAATTCTGACGATGTGTTAGAATGGGAAAGCGGTGATAAAGTAGAAGGTAGTGGTTCAGCGGAGCATAATACGTCGGGCAGTGAAACGATCGAAAAGGTATTACGCCATCGAGCAGGATATCCAGGTGCAACTGGAGCATCAACAACGTGCTACAATGTGGAGGACAAAGGTGATCCGAATGTAAAACTAGCAGGTACTAATTGTGAAACAAGTGGTATATTTCTCGTGCTAATAGAAAACGAATAAATTTTGAAATATTAATTTATCAATCATACTTTTTAAGATTACGTATATTGTATTCAGGAAACCAAGCTACAAATAGACTTTAAAATTGCAGAGATTCAGTTCGGAAGTTTAAAAATTTTCTGAAAACACTTTCCAAGTTTGCGATATTATTTGAAGTTCTTTTTTTATCTTACGTATATAGAAGCCAATAGAAAAAAAAAATTCGAAGAGTTAGTGTTCGGCATTTATTAAAATCTTGTATCAATTACCAATATGTCTTGCTCGCATATGTGAAACAGATGCATGTCTCATTGTTAAAATGGTTTTATTCTAGATGAATATATTGGTAACTAAAAAACGCAAGGGATACTAGCCATAAGTTATGTTTTTAGAGAATGGCAGTGAAATGGAATTGGAGCGTCAATATTTAATCAAATGGTTAGGTTGGTCACACCTTCATAATACATGGGAATCGGAATACAGCTTAAATCAATGTCATGCGAAAGGATTGAAAAAAATCGATAATTATATGAAACGACTTCGAGATATCGAGGAGTGGTTAGTTTTAGCGATCAAAAATGCTCTTGAAATTTGAGCTGGAAAGGTATTCAAAGAGTTGAGAAAAATTTTTAGAACTTACTAATCCTGATGAAAGGATTTGCGTAATTTTATAATTGCAGGAAACTGACTGCAGATAAAGAATATATCGAATTTTTTAATTGTGAACAGCAGATGAACGACGAACTAAACGAACAATATAAGGTAATGTTCATTGATAACGAATACTTTTGGGAGAAAATGGGAATTGAAGCGATTTAATTTTCATTAGATCACATTTGACAATTTGTCTTTCAAGGGCACTTAATTTTGAGGAATTTATAATAAGAATTAAAATCTTGGGGAGTTTATAATCAGAATTAGAATCATTTTGGGAGTAAAGCATTCCTTTCACTTATAGATAAGATTAAATACGCGTGATTCCAGTTTCAAAAGAGGCGAATTTTAGGTTGGGGCAATTTTTCTGTATTTCTTGTATAACTATATTGTTGATCTTTTTTCTTTTAACTAGTAATACCAAATACAATATTACTCAGATGAAAAGTCAGTGAATTTCTTCAGATAATTGAGCGAGTAATAGCTCATCAGATATCACGCAGTCAGGGTGAAATTGAAGGAACGGAGTATTTCGTAAAGTGGTGCGGCTTGCCGTATTCTGAATGCACGTGGGAAGAAGAACATTTGATTGCGCGGCAGTTTCAGGATAAAATCAATGCCTTTTTTGATCGACGTGATAATGGGAAAATACCAAATAAGCATTGTCCGGTTTGTCTCAACAGTTTTTTTCATTTTTATTTATTTTTTTGCCAATTGTCGAGAAGAAAGTTGCATTTCATCTAATCATTGGAATGTGCGAAATTTCTCGTAAATTACGATTTTCCAGCTTTGATACAGAGTATACTTTCTTTTATTTATGATTTGATACTTTCACCTGAGGAATGGAACAAATTTCTTAGCACAAAGTTTTGCCTATCTCTCTGTGACAAATTTATTGAGTCTTTTTTGCACAAATCTTGCTAGTGAAAATTGTGCCATCCTTTAGTACTGTTTGCTCGTTTGGATACTGCTCACTTATCATACCAAATATGATGTGGATTTACACTCTCCAATGATCCTCAATATCTTTCCACTGTTCCTTTCATTGTATGCTTCTGAGTTCCAAACATTCATCTTTAGGACGAATTGATCCTTTTCAGTGATATTTTTGCAGGCTTTAAGCAAGCGTCCGAAATTTGAAAAACTGAACAACATTCCTGGTTTTCTTCAACGAAAGGATGATCCAGAGCATGAGCTACGCGATTATCAATTGGAAGGAGTGAACTGGATGCTACATGCTTGGACAAAGTTAGCTTCTGAATCGTAATTGAACTCAAATTCAAAATTATTTGATCGTCGATAGGAAGAAAAGTTATGATCTAGAAATTTTTGGCTTTCTATATAGCTTTGATACTTTTATGTGAAAATTATCGGATTTATATTGTAACGAGTAAAAAATAAAATTTGACGAATGGATTTCAACAATGAAAAGAAAATGTGCGATGAGTGAACGTAGTTACCAAAATTTAGCACGATAATATTATTTTATTGGTAAAAGAAAGTGAAATGAGCATCGCAGATCATTTGTAAAACATTCTAATCTTTGGGCATTTACAGAATGCTTAATTTCAGAGAAAATAGTTGTATACTTGCGGATGAAATGGGTTTGGGTAAAACGATTCAAAGTATAAGTTTTCTGTCTGTACTCTTTCATAAATATCAGCTGCATGGACCATCTCTCGTTGTAGTACCATTAAGTACTATGGCTTCTTGGCAATATGAATTTGAAACTTGGGCTTCAAATATTAATGTTGTCACTTACGTTGGTGACGTTACAAGCCGTGATTTGGTTATTTAACCTTTCTTTCTTTATCCATTTTCATATATTTTCTATCATTTTTCGTTTGCGTAGATTGGCGGTATTTAATAGTTTAGCAATCTGATATAAGCAGAATTATAATAATTTTGTAATAAAAATGATTTGATGCCGGTACTCATGTAACAGAAAAGTTTCAAAGAATTGCTTTACAGATAAGGCAGTTCGAGATATATGTGCAGGGGACAAAACGCCTGAAAGTGAATGTTGTCTTGACAACATACGAAATCCTTCTGAAAGATAAGGCAAGTTTGATACTTATGATAGTAGCAGAAAGTAATGATAATTGCATTAATTATCATTCAAGTAATTAATTGATATGTTCTGTGAACTCTTCATGTTATACAATACTGCACCGTACTGCGAATAATTACTTTTATGCTTAAGGATAGTCGAAGAGACATAGACTATCGAGTGAGAGGCTTTTTTAAAATATTGTTTTACATAAATTAATTTTGCATGGTTTTAGGTCTTCCTTGGCTCATTTGAGTGGGCTGTGTTAACCGTCGATGAAGCACATCGTTTGAAGAATGATGAATCACTGTTGTATCGTTCGTTGTTCGAATTTACAACTAATCATCGATTACTGGTGACCGGAACACCACTTCAAAATTCTCTGAAAGAACTTTGGGCGTTACTGCATTTTATTATGCCTGAAAAGTAAGCGTTCAGAAAAGTAGGGTTTCCTCCTCTTTAAAAATAAACTTAGGGATCATTTGGTACAGAAATTAATTTATTTTTTTCAAATTAAGTCTAGTTGAAACTTAGTTTTGACTTGGAACGTACGACATACAATGAAATTATTGATGTTTTAATTAATATTTTCCATGCATAATTTTGCCAATTTTGAGCTTGATGAAAAAGGAAACGATGCACAGAAAACATGATAACATTATTTTGTTCTAATGTTCTGTAAAGAAAGTTTTTTTGTTGTGCATCATTGTTTAACTGCTTTGAATTACAGTAAACTTGATTTATTCCTTCTGTTGGACTAGTAGATTTTGAAGCTTGATTTATAATTTTTTTTCACATTTTCTTATAGGTTTAATAATTGGCCAGAATTTGAAGCAGAACATCATGGTTCGGATCATAAAACCATTGCATCGTTACATCGAAAACTCCAACCATTTTTGTTACGACGTGTGAAGAAAGATGTGGAAAAATCATTGCCAGCTAAGGTTACATTTGCCACCACTTGTTGGGGGTTCTTTGGAGAAGTTTTTGAAAGTTAAATTTGGAATTTTCGAAAATTAGTTTTGGAAGGTCGCTCAAATTGATTTAATGATGTAAAAAAGCATTGCCTCAAATAGTTACGTGATACGTGGTTTCTGAAAGACTGACAATCCGGTATATTCCTCAAGTCCTTCTGATGTTTTGGTTAGGATCTCAGCAGTTAAACATGATTTTAGGTTGAGAAGATTTTACGTGTGGATATGACTGCCCAGCAAAAACAGTATTACAAATGGATTTTAACTAAAAATTATAAAGAGCTATCCAAAGGCGTCAAAGGATCGATAAATGGATTTGTGAACTTGGTCATGGAACTGAAGAAATGCTGCAATCATTCATCACTTGTTCGATCATATGATCAACCCGATGAAGGTGCGGAGGCGCGGTTACAGGTCTATTGTTATGGCGAAATTTTAATTGTAATGAATTTAGAGATTAAAGTGTGTAAAATGCCTTGATATTCAGCTATAGAGTAGTTCTTCCATTTCGTCTAATGCTAAAGCAGATATTGGATTTGTCGAATTGCGTAAGTCGTTAAGAATCTGGTTTTAACTTTGTTGCCGAAGTAACTTATAATACAGTATGCGTTCTATCTGTCTGCTACTACTAACCTCTTAGTTCACATCAGTTTGATCTTCCAGATGTGTTTTATTTATTTTTTGACGGGGTTATATTCATTATTGGTCCTATTGGAAGGCAGTTCAAAGATTATCGTTTTAAAATTTATTTTTTCAAGTTTAAGCAAATTTTATTACAAATTAAAGGCAAAAATATTTCAGCAACTGTTGAAGTCATCCGGGAAATTGATTTTATTGGATAAATTGCTTTGTCGTTTGCAAGAAACTGGGCATCGAGTGCTGATTTTTTCACAGATGGTAATGATGCTAGATATCATGCAGGAATATCTTCAGCTTCGACGTTTTCCTTCGCAGGTAAATATTTCGATCGATTTCTTTCATGAATCATTTTCAGTATTGGAAGTTAATCATTATTGGAGTTTTGCGCAGCTAACAAAACCAAAATTTTAAAGGAATTTTTAATGTTTGACATGTTTGTTTGGAAGGCGAAAATTTCGAGAGCTTGTAGATGTGAGGAATTATCGAAACATATTAGGCATACACATCATTTCGTTGGAGAAACTACTCATTTTAGGACTAAGGAGGAATTGATTTAGCATTTCTCTGAGTGATAATTTGAGAGCTGATGCAATTGGGCAGTTCAGTTGGCTAGTATGTATCAGGCTATAATGTTAAGATGATGAGATGACAAATCAACTGATATTTTGAAATTAAAAGTGGACAGAAAGTAGAATATAATTATGGCCAGCCGAGAGTGCCAAACATAGTCAGCTGTCGTAAAGTAGCTTTAGAAATCTAAAGTAGGCTTCTAATCTTTATTTTGAGCAGAGATCAAAGTTCTCATTATATCACACTCAGGTATAGTAAAATAGGACCATTAAACATATCGTGAATGTACCTTATATGTGTTATGCGTCCATTTAATTCTAGAGATTGGACGGATCGATGCGTTCAGATCTTCGGAAGGCAGCTTTAGATCATTTCAATGCTTCAAATTCTCCTGATTTTTGCTTCTTACTTTCAACACGAGCTGGTGGTCTTGGAATAAATCTAGCTACCGCCGACACAGTGATTATTTTCGACTCAGACTGGAATCCTCAAAATGATTTGCAAGCAATGAGTCGTGCTCACAGAATTGGGCAAAAAAAACAGGTAATATAGATTATAATTCCAATTTTTTTAAGGAAATAGTCATGTTTTTCTTGACGATGAGACAAAAGTCATTCTGTGCTAAGGAACCAGGGGTTTGTTATGTGGGGCAATTATGGTAATTATTTTAATCGATTCAAGGTAAACATTTATCGTTTGGTAACAAAAGCATCTGTAGAAGAAGAAATTGTGGAAAGGGCAAAAAGGAAGTTAGTATTGGATCACCTTATTATTCAGGTACAGTTTTCTTGAATTTTGTATTTACTGCATTTGCTTATGACAATCAAAGAGTCGAGAAATCCCAAAGGAATCTACATTTTCAAATATGAATTCAAAGGACTGGAGAATTTGCAGAGGATGGATACAACTGGTCGAACAGTTCTTTCGAAAAATACTGGGACAAATGGCTCGATGCCATTTGACAAACAAGATCTGGCAATGATTTTAAAATTTGGTGCTGAGGAGTTGTTTAAAGAAAAAGAAGGTGAAGAACAAGAACCGGAAGTTGATATTGATAATATTTTGCAAGGTGCAGAAACCCGGGAATGTGATCAACAGGTAACGACGACACAATTTTTTCATTTATTTGGTCACTGGTGAAATGTATCTCGCAAATAGTTATATATTGATTGAATTATCTTGAAACTTGGGATTTACAGCACTGTGTTTGTAAGTTTTCGAATTCCGAATTTTCAGGATTCTGGCAGTGAACTGCTGAATGCATTCCGTTACGCAGATTTTTCGTTTGATGAGAATAAAGATGTGCCAACGTTGAATGTACCAGTGGTTCCTATGGAAATAAACGAGAATGATTTGGCCACGTCGAAATCATGGGATGAAATTATTCCAGAAGCTGATCGAAAGAAGTTTGCTGACGAAGAGCGAGAACGAGCTGAAAAAGAGCTTTTCCTCGGACCAAGACAAAGGACAAAGGCATGCTGTGATTACTTTTTGTTTTGGATTTTAGTATTTTATCACATATTCATTCATTAACGAAGTTATTGAGGTGTTTGATGCTGCGAGTACTACCATTCGTAGAAAATTGCTTTTTACTGAATGACGTTTAGCGTTCTTATGTCATATCATTTATTTAGTGAGCCACAGTCTGATAGCACTTCTTCGTTAAATGATGATCAATCTGAGTTGAAACGGAAGCGATCGATTATCCAATGATATTTGCTGATAAGATCTGATAATTGAAGATGCGCTCGGGTTATATATAAGATATATAAGCTGTGAGCTCAGAAATCTGGAGGAAATAAATTTGTCCGTCGTTAAATCAGAGTGAGAATTAATATACGTAAGATATATTGCAGATCCCTGGGGTAGCGGCAGAGGCTGGTGATAATGATGGAGATCAAACAAAGAATAAAAGGCGCAAACGCGGTCGGGATTCACCATTAAGCGAAGATGAATGTTCCGATGACGATAAACCGAAACGTGCTCGAAAGAAACTGTTTAATTTCAGCGAATCAGAAGTAAGGAAATTCGTACGAAGTTTTCGGAAATTTGCGGAACCGCTCACAAGGTGAGTGTTCTGTTGTAATTCACTCGACTTGTTTTTTGAGACATAATTGTTAATGTTTTTTCTGCCAGTAAGATTTGAATTTTGCTGTTCAAAAATTATTGTTTATATTGCAGATTAGAAGCAATAGCTCAAGATGCAGAATTGGAAGAATTTAGCAGAAAAGAGCTTGAACAGCTTGGTAATGAACTATTAGCTGGTTGCCAAAAAGCTCAGAGTGAATATGAAGAAAGAATTAAAGAAGCGCTGAAGAAACCTTTGGAAGATGGTAAAAGAAAGCAGGTTTGACTTTCGGTTTAGAATTCCTAGTTTTCGTCTGTACTTCAGTTTCACATTTAGTGATAAGAAACAGTTATAAGAAATTTTTTAGCAACTGTTGATTAAAAAAAATAATTTTTTCATGTATAGAAAATGTAATTTCAACTTTTCTCAGGATCGCGGGCCAATTTTTAAATTTGGGAGTATTGATGTCTACGTGCGTCCGCTTTTGAAGATGCAGTCAGATCTTACACCGCTGCATAATCTTGTCACGAGTGTAGGTGATGTCAGAACGCTACAAATTTCTGGTTATCCAAAGGAACAAAGAGGTTGGGATGTCGAATGGGACACTGCTGATGATTTAGCATTGCTGAAAGGAATTTATCGATATGGTTTCGGCAGTTGGGAAGAGATCAAAATGGATCCTGATTATGGTTTAGCTGAAAAAGTTCGTTTATCTTTTACGCTTTGCTGAAAATTATAGATGGAAAGTTCTGGTCTGAGAAAGTGCACAGGTCGCCATGAGAGACCTACATATACATTTTGATAGAGAAGTTACGTGAACTTTATTCTACGTTTGAACTAATGAGTTTCATACATTAATATTTTATAACTTAATTAAGAAAAAGCAATAATTGGAAGAAAAACTGAACTAAAGTTACTGGACTGATTATAAAAATATCAGTGGTTGAGACAGTTTCAGCTAAATAAGATGCATGTTTTTCTTTGATTTTTTTTTCTTTTGTTTTATACACAAAATACATTTTCCCGAAATTTTCAGATGAAGTATATTAACAAACTGTGTTTTTTAAATCATAAAACTCATATGTTTTCCTTTCAGATTTGGTTGAAGGATAAAAGTAAGAAGCCGCAGAGTAAGCATATTCAAGCACGAGCAGAATATCTTTTGAAATATCTTTCCCGCTGTACGAAAGTTACAGAGAACACTTTAACTCGGGCGAAATATCTGAAAAAAAATCATTCTTCGGTTTCTTCAACAGTAGGAACACCGGTAAACATGAAATTTCTTCCTTTAAACAGCAATGAGTGTATAAGAGTTTATTACATCGAGTTTTAGAGAAAATTCGCCTTAAGGGCTATATCATGTGAACTTCACGGTAGTTTTAATGTTCAGCTTGGTAAAAATAGTCTTGAAATTTTTGTATTTGTTTGGTTAAATCTAATATTGATCTAGTCGTGATTCAGGACAAAATAAGAGAAAGGAAAATACCCAGGGAAGAAAAGAAGGAAAAGAAATGGAAAGGAGAACATGGCGAAGAAAAAGATGAAGCTGAAAAAAATGAACTGAAAGTATAGTGATGTTTCATTGCCAACTGCAAAACATGTCAATATGATATGTCATTTTGAGCAAGTTGTGTTACTGATAGCAATTTAGGCTTTTTTATTGGTCCAATATTTATAGGTGCCAAATTTGCGACAGATTTACTACTTTCCAGGTTAAGAAGGAACAAATTGGGATCAGTTTGGATCATTTAACCATCAACAAGTCGAAGTATAAAAAAGATGTTGAGAACAAGAAATCATCAGAATTTGCAGAGGTAGCATTTCTGTGGCATAAGCGTAATGTTCAAAATTGGATTCACGGTTTTTGAATATAATGAAGAAAGAGATGATATATTTAATTAATCACGCTAGTCTGTGCAGTCAATTGCGATATATTTTTTTTGGGATATAAACGCATCCAGTTAAGTAATTACTGTTATATCAATGTAACATACTGCAGTGAGTTATGGGATATTAGTTCCCATATTCCTTGCAAGCAGGTTTTGTAGTTTGAACGTCGAACTTGAACACAATATGATTCGAATCAAGTCATCAGAAAAACAGGTTTTTTGTAAATTAAAAAATCTAAATAAACGTAAGTTTGTAAAGGAAAATTCGTTCCCGAACTTTCCAAATTGCATCGTATAGAACTTGCTAGAATAATGAGTTTTTTTTTTTCAGTGTGTCCAAATCATGCGACCTGCGCAGAAGTACATGCGAAAACTGGTGCAATGCGATGATCTAAGCTCAGTCGATTCGCTGCGACAGTTACTCAAGATTGGGGATCATATCAGTGGACATCTTGCAAAAATTAGCTTAACGTACAGCTTTGGTTGTTTTTTTGTATAAATTTGATCGTGTGAAACTTTATATTTAGTTGTGTGCTGGAGTATTTTCAAGTCTGCCATTTCTTTAATAGAAATTTAGTCGGAGGTAAAGGAGACCACTACATGTTGAAAGTTTGAATTATTCTATTTTTTGAAATTTTTTTGTTCGAAGTTTTTATTGTTAAGTTCTTGCAAAAGTATAGGTTTTATAAAATATTTGATAAAACTGGAATCATTGTAAGATATCTAGATTTCTTTGTGCGATCCAATTTCATTTCTAGATGACAATCTATTTGATCAAGTTCTGTTTTTGTTTCCTTCTTATCAGAAACATAATCAAGCCCATTTATAATCCGAACCCTACTATTGTGAACAAGCGTACTTTTTTGCAGAAAATCACAACACGTTGAAAAGTGGCACTCTTATTTATGGATTTTTTTCTCGTGTTTTACTCGGCAAGAACCCAGCGATTTACTTCATCGATATCGTATTGCTGCGAAAGGTCGTGCAAATAGTAATGAAAATGTATGATTTTGCAATTTTTGCACGCATTTTTTTCCGAAATGCTTCACCTTCTAAGTGGCCCTGAATCGATTTTTTTCATAGCGTAAAATTCTTGATGTATGTTTTAATTTCTCATGAAATTTTAATGGAAATCTGTTGCTTGCATTAATAGCAAACCATAACTCTTCCAGGAAACCCATCGTAAACATCACCATCATCGTCATCATCACCATCATAATGATACTAAGAAGAGCCAACCGGATAAGTTAATTACTGATACAAGTGAAATTGCGAACGTTGGTACTGCTACATTTGAAAGAAAAGATGAAAACACTGCTATCACTGGTGGCCATCGAAGGATTGATAAGAATTCAAAATACAATCGTTTAAGCAGTGATGAATTCCTAGGAACGAAGTATCTTTCAAATAAGCAGGAAGACCAAAAACTACAGCTTACCGGAAAACATGGAATCGTTACCAGCGGGAAGAATGAGAATCGGTTCGTTAACATAGCAAAGCATTCTTCTTTTCATAAATTCCGACATTTTTGAGTGTTATATCTTTTAAGTCTGAGATCATTAACCCTTCCTACAACACTTTAGCCAGAAAAAGGTGTTTTTACTTGACTCTTGTATTATGGCAGAAAAAACTATTTTTGTTAACTTGCTCGATCTTATCTTTGACACGCTGTAAATAGTAAGCCGTAGATATACCCTCTTATTGAATTAATATCACTGTACATGAGTGAAGATCAAGGATCAACTATAAAATATGGTGTTACAGTTCTTGATTAGATTTAATAATTTTGTCTGGAATTAGTGGACTAAAAAATAAGTTTAGGAAACCAGCTGTTATGCCAAACGACGATTTTGACACTTACAAGCCGTCCATATCGCAACCGCAACAAACTAGTTCATTGTGTTCAAACCATGGTGAGAATAATGGCTGCAAAGATTCATTGCATCGGTACCGCGGTGATGGTAACAAGAGTAGTAACAGTTTTCACCGCCATTACAATCACTCGAGTTACCGCGATAGAGCAAGAGGTGGACGACATGAACATCATCTTTACAAGGAACACCGGCGAGACTACAATTCCTATCGGGACAAGGGTATGCTTGGGAATATTTAATTGTATTCACAGCTTTCATGTCATCATGCTTCGTGCTGTACACTCTTGTCAATAATCTTATTTTACCATCTAAAAGGTAGGACATTTTCGAACTGTCGTAGTAAAGGTTTATTAGTAATAAAATGTAAAGCTTAGATTCACAGCGCAGAGAAATATCTCAGCAAGAGTAAGCGAGAAATTTTCAGGTGATCGAACTTTACATTGGGAACGAAATTACACAGACACCTCTCATAATCACGGCGATCGTGATTATCGGCAGGAATTCCATCATGGTTCGGGGCCATCTAGCTCTGGTGGTGGTGCCAGTTTGTCGCAGTGGTTTGGAGGTTCAGCTGGTTTTTCATCTCATTCTGCCCCATCACTTCCAAACGGTCTTGCAACACCGCTTACTTCATTATGTTCAACGTCTGGACTCCTTGAAGTTAAACCTCTCTCAGCCGTCGTCAGTGAGTCCTGTTCACCTCATACTCCGTTCATTCGACCACCGCCGATACCGTCACATCTTGATCGTATTAGAACTACTGGTCCTGCTAGTAGTAAAATCCACTGTACCACAGATCCAAGGAGGTATTGCTAGAACTCATTTCTTTTCTGTTTCTTTTTCCTTTCAAATATACGGGTCAAGCAATTATGCAGCGTGGATTGTACATTTCTTAAAAACGGCAATAAAAGCATGAAGATGAATTTCTTTCTTCTTGGATTCACATTTATTGTTCAGAAAAAATATTAAACTGAAAAGTTGTGTGCTGCATGCAATTTGTTTATAAAAAGTTGATATGTTTTGTTTTGATTAGTTTTCTATACTTTTATTCTTATGATATCTCGATAAATAGTTTGAAAGGAGTACGATATCTTGTAATATTCATTTAGAATTATGTGATAGTTCAGCAACTGAACATTCAGTTCTTTCTCTTTCTTAATACATTCATTATTCTTGCCTACTCTGCGCATATTCATAAGTGGTTAATATGTTAATAATAGTGATGAGACTAAATAATCGAAGTGGAATTTAAGTCACTAAAATCCTCTTCATGTAAGTAAGTTTATAAGCTTCCATATTCAATCGTTGGAACAAAAAATACATCGGCTTGGTGCATCCTGTTGAGATTTCAGTGTCAACAGTACCGTGAAATTTCGGTAGCACCTCAATATTTGTTTACGAAACAGCTATATGGCAATTCGCATGACTTCTTTTCTCGTTTTTACTCATTTCCCCAATAAACTATCCTTGTACTATTTTTACATATTTCTGAATCTTTGTTGTCTGCGTTATTTCTCCGTCTCCTTTGTATTGTTTCTGGACAGTTGGTAATTATTTCAATTAGTAATAAACAATATGTGATAAAATGGGTTTAGTCACACGTGAAATATTCCTGTAATTATTACAGAGCTACGAATCCTGATGGAGCATCGGACGGAGTGATCAGGAAAATAGATTACACAGTCATTGCAATGATGTAGTAACTTGGGATTGAAGAATAGCTCAAAAATATAATCTCAGCAATATAAACGCTATGGAAAGCTGAGGTCAAACATTCAAGGTAATTTGGAAAACGAATACCCAGTAAGTGGAGTGGTATATTTAAAACACACACTTGAATTAGTTGACTTTGTGAAGTAACCGCTCGTATGCTTCGAATTAAAAAACGTACAATTCACACAGAAAGAGGAAGCTTTGCAATCCATTAGCACTAGTAAGTCAACACAAATGAAAATCTCACAAAATTCATGAAAGCAAGAGCGGAATTACGTTCGAGGAACGGAACTACAAACGTTACACCGAGCTCGTCGCTCACGGCGATTTCTCTTGCAATACGTGGATTTAACGGACCAAATGTGGGATGTTACGGCCACATTTCTGGTAGTTGCAACAGGTGTAAGTAGGTCTTTGTTCGGTCGATGGAGGGTGATTGCTGGTTAGTGTTTGGAGTCGTTTTGGTGCTCCTGTGGTGTTTTTACGGGTAGTGGATAAAATTTATGTAGATTACGTGACCGGGATAGAACTTGATGGGTAGCGAACTGATTTATAACTATGCAAAGATGGATCATTGTGGGACAGTTGAAATCCTTCCAGCTTCGAATTTCATCACATGATGACAAAAGGAAATATCGCATGTGTGTTTCCGTAAATGGTTTTAATGAAACATTAATATCACTGTAAGGTATTTATTTGGGATCTAATGATTTCCAGATTGAAGACCGATGATGACGGATTCTGGCAGTGATGAAGAGGTTCAAAACAAAATAAGCCTGAAAGTGAAGACCACTTCCGATAGTTATGATATTATGGTACCGGAAAATGCTGCCATTTCAAAGGTATTTACCGACTTAAGTGTATAACCACGAATGAAATGTCAAGTATTTACTGCACTGACTCTATTACAATTACTCAAGTACTCAATCACTGTATAACCGATTACTCAAGTTTATAAGCAATAATTTTTCTTCTGCGATTTATTTTAGAGCTCTTTTTTCTGCATGTTACTACTATTGATTATGGTATCAGTGATGCAAAAGTATTCTACCATTCATGTTTTAATGGCTGGAATTTCAGGTTAAAACAGTGTTGTCATTAAAAATTAATCAGTCTCCCGAAAAACTTTGTCTCATTTTTTCGGGAAAGATTTTGAAAGATCACGAGACGCTTACTAAACTTTGTAAGTTAAATCTTTGATCATTTTGTTTCTTTATTGTGCTTTTTTGGAAAACATTTTATAAATTCTAGTCTTTCATTCTTCGCACCCTTAGCCTTTCATTTTTCGTACCCTTCTTATGCATTTTGAAAAGAGACTTAAATGAAGTAAAGCAAAATAGGTTAGCTGTAATATTATGGTCCAGCTAAAATAGAGTATTCAGTACTTTGAAACAACATGCTATTTACACCTTTTTTTAAACGAATTATTTTCAGCTATCAGAGATGGTATGGCTATTCATCTTGTCATACGTAATTCACAGCGGGTAAGAAGAATTTCATTTAATTCGCATTGCAGATTATAATTCTTTTAATTAATAATTTTTTTATTATGCTCTTTGTTGCAGCCCGTTGCAGCTAGCACTGTTTCTGGAACTACATCTGCTCCAGTAAGTCATTTTTTTTCGGATCCTCAAAAACGGAGTGCAATTAAATATTGAATTAAACTTTTACACTGAAATTCCATTTTAATAATGCAAGCAGTTACATTAAATGTTACAGTATGGGTATTTTAATGTTTGCTTCTTTCGTTTTGGTTTTGCCTGAAATTTCTACGCTAAATAGGGTGCAACTCTGGGAGGAAATCCAATGAGCGGTGCATTGGGAATGGCACATCATATGATGCAAAACCCAGAAGCAATACGCGAAATGACAAATAGTCCAATAGTTCAGTCACTGTTGAATAATCCAGACATAATAAGGTCACTCATTGCTGACAATCCGCAGATTCAACAAGTTATTGAGGTAATCTTTTTCATTAGTCCTTCCCATTTCTACGTAAATGAGGGTATGACGCGGAAAGATGGATCACCCATTTTTTTGGTAGCTTTTGATTAATTCAACTTTATTTAAGTCAAATCCTGAGCTTGGACATTTGTTGAATGATCCAGATGTTATTCGGCAAACGATCGAGATGGTGAGAAACCCGAGTATGTTCCAGGAATTAATGCGTAGTCGTGACCAGGCAATACGGAATCTTCAGGTTGTCCTTATATTTTTGATGTTCCATTATTGTCCAGGCTATGATTGTTCCGGATGCGAAGCCTAACGCCCAGTTTTTGGGTATCAATTTAAATGTTGGCCATACTCGGAAGATCAACCGTTATTTCAGGGTATTCCGGGTGGACAGGCGGCATTGCAGCGTTTATATCAAGATGTACAGGAACCACTGCTTAACAGTGCAACAAGTACTTTTGCTGCCAACCCCTTTGCAACTTTAGTAGATAATTCTAATAATACGGGTAACACTTTTGTATGTCCTATATGTTTCATATGTATTAATTGCTATGGTGTGCTTCACTCTGTAACTTCATTACTTTTCAGGGAAAAATTATATTTTAGCTGATCAGTAGTTTTCTTTCAAAAGTATTTTCTGCTATACATTTTTTCCACCGTTCAGCATCACGTAGCCAACGTGCAGGTGTCGAAAATGCCGAAGCATTGCCAAATCCGTGGGGTGGTGCTACCAATAGATCTAATTCCGCTGCTAATGACGCAAACGCTGGCAGTGGTTCCACCTCTCAACCTCTGCCAAATTTGCTGAATGGTGATTCCTTTCATTTCATTTTTCCATCCATTTGTTTTTCTTTATTCACTTTACACAAAATAAAAACTATTTGGAAGAATTTGAATGCAAGTTTCGTGCTGACTCTAGCAACTCTTCTTTATGCTTAAATTGAATACTGTAAAGAAGGTAAGAAAAGAAGCCATTTTCAAAAACTAAATTCGATGAAAGGAATGAAACGAATTATAGATTAATTTGAATTTCTATGCAGAACTCAATATTATCGTTTGTTTCTTTACTGAAATTCGTTTCTTCACGTGCGAAATTTGCTTTTACTTGTAATTTTTTTACACATCATGTGCGAAATTTGCTTTTACTTCAAAGTGGAAGCATTTTCAAAAACTAAATTCGATGTAATATTTTCTTTATAGAAATTTCGAGTGCGTTCGGTATGCCGGATAGTGCTGGTATGAATCCTTATTCACGACTGTTTAGCAGCGAGACGTTTGCTAATACAATGAACATGGTTCGACAGAATCCATCGTTAATACCGGTCCGTAGTTATTTTAAATTCATTTTATTTGTTTGTTCACATTGAAGTTGCTGGTATGAGAACCTATTATTTCTTCGGCTGTAGGAGAGTTCATGTTCTGGGCCACAATTGTGGGGTATTATAGCTGTCTTGTTTTAAATGAGAGTGTAGATGTTTTATTTCAAATGAAATTCGAAGATAGGTCAGATTCTTTTTTTGTTAGTTGAAGCACAATATTAGACATTTTTGGACGGCAAATATCGTAACTGGTGCCGGATTCATGCTCACTTTTGTTTTGGGTGCCAGAGACTTTTGTTCAGACTATAAACTATTTATGAAAATATTGCCCCATAAAAAACAGCTTCAAAGGACGAAAAGTATTTAAAAATGATAGAACATATAGATCAGTTCTAATTGCAAGTTAATGTAGTTCTGTTGTTATATCAATTTTCTAGATCCAGAATCCTGAAATGTTGCGAGCAATGTCTAATCCACGAGTGATTGAAGCATTCCATCAGATTTATACTGGCATGGATACTTTACGTCGTGAGGCTCCGCAGCTTTTGCCTCCTGGGTTGTAAGTAGATCTTTCTGTTCATTGATATTCACGTAAAAATGCCGAGATGTCATGCGTTATGTTCTTCTGTGGTTTGCAACATTTTCTTTTTAGTTTCCCAACTTCAACGGCAGCTGCAACGACGCCTAATACTACTACAAGGTTTGCGCCTTACCAATTGTCGAAAGACGCTCTTAAAACAAAAAAAAGGAATGTATCGTGATTGTTATCGGTTTGATATATTCCCATTAGTTTACAGTGCAAAATATTCGAAAACTTTTCTCTTTTTAGCGACTCAGTTGCAACTGGCGGAGCATCAGGTACGGGGGCAACAACTCCTGGTCCAACCACCGAACAAGCAATCATGATGCTTAATTTAATTAGACAAATGACTGGCGCAACGCTTGTATGTCTTATGGGACTTTTTTCTTTTATAGGCCAATAGGAGTAAATAGTCGTTTTATCAAGGTTACAATTCAAATTTTATGGGATGATCCTTTGCGCATCCACACAATACATATGGTCTGAAGTTGTTCTTGTTCAGGGCGGCTCGGCGCAACCACCGGAAGAGCGTTATCGTAGTCAGTTAGAGCAATTAACAAGCATGGGATTCAGTAATCAAGAAGCCAACATCCAAGGTAATTTTAGTGTTTAATGATTCTCTGAACCGAGTAGATAACACAGTTAGTTGATGAGATGTTTCTATATTTTCTCCTTGGATTGCATAATTCTGTTAAAAGCTCTGCAAATCGCCCAGGCCAAGATAACAGGCCGTCGCATCTAGAAATTAAGGACATAACTTGAAGCAGTACAGAGAACATAGTTGAAAGTTGAACACATAAAAGCTTTTGCGGAACAGAGTATTTGAGTTGGGACTTTTTGCCGCTAAGGTATCCAAATTTAAACAAGTGGCAGATACGGAGTGAGGATGAATGTTTTTTTGTAACTCATGCATAAACAGTTTTTTTTTTGTTTGTTTTGAAATAGCGATAATGGATTATTAGGTGTTAATGGAAAAAAAGAGAAGGGTATTTGAGTTGGGACAGAAAACTGTGATAAAAATTTTTTCGAATAATTTCGAAAGATAATTTAATGATTTTTACAGCACTACTTGCCACATTTGGTGATGTGAATGCCGCTATCGATCGACTTCTAAGCGGTGCGGGACAGCAGTAAAAGTTGTCTGCTGCATTTGATCGGTTAATCTGTCAAGATTTTATTGTAAATTTTAACTCGGCTACAGATGAAATTCACTTTTTTCACGATCTTACACTTTTTTAAGGGAAAGTAAATTATATCTGTCGTCTTGGTGGTGTTTTATTGTTTGTGTATTTTGCGCAATTGTTTTTTCTGATGAGCGAGACAAGCACTTCAAATGCGAAATTACAAACAAAAAACAGACTAATTGTGATTCAATCTATCAAAGAGCCTCGTTTCCACTGCTCACGAAACTCCCATTTCAGTTTAGGAATTTGAAAAAACCTACTTTTCATTCCATCAGTACTGTAGTTATTTTCTTTCATAGAGTTTAGATGAATTTATCTTTGTGAACAAGTGATATGAAGTCTTTAGATCCTTTCTTTTTTGTTGTAATTTACTGATTCAGTAGAGAGGAGCATCTAAATTCCAGAAAATACTTTCTGATCACGGAGCAGAAATATCTTACTTGCTTGCGAAAAGAAATGTTTTCGTATAGGTCCTTCATTTTAATCAAATATTCTAATTCTAACTTCTTATTGTAATATGGTTCTATCAAGTTCGAAAATATTCCCCAAATCTAAATTTATTTGCTCTTTTATTAGTTAATTTTTCCTTTCGAAATTCAATTCATATGTTGTTATCTTTTGAGTTGTAAGTGCGCAGGTTTGCTTAATAGAAATTTCATTACTCATTTTGTTTAACTGCTTCGTTTTAAACTTAGCCTTTTTACTTCAGATGTGATAAATAGTCCGAAATGTTTCTACGCTGAAGGCTTTTGCAGTTTTTTGTTTTCAAACTGGTCATGGTACGTATGTAGTTTTGAATAAATTTCCTCTTTGTTTGTTGATTTGATTTACGCCATTACATTGCCCAGCATCATTCAGGTAATTTTTAAAAATTATTTATATTTCGTCATGAACTTTTATTTATTGCCCAAACATTGTAATCGTGTTGGACGTGGGAAGAACTTCAAAAAAAGCTGGCAAAGCTGCTAAAAGTTTATCCAGAAGATTGATCAAGTAATGTGTGGAATTACGATAAGAAAGTAACATGCCGGTTGTAGCAAATTACAATTATATGTGATGAATATAAAAAATAATAATTGAACTTCGAAAATTTGTTTAGTGGAAATGAGAATGGTATTTGTTGGTTGGAAGTTCTGTCCAACTTTTCGATCAAATATTAATTAACACTAGTCAGTTATATATCGGAAAAGAAAAAAGTTGTCAAGGAGATCATTATAATGAGGCCAGTGTAATCTTTTTTTTCTTATCTTCCTCTCCGTTTCTGTTCAAAGACTAAAAAAATCACTCAATAAATACATAAATAATTCAATAATTCCATTTATTTACTGCTTTCTTTATTTGCTGTTATCAACTTTTATTAATTGGCAATTTACCTCCTCATATGACTGACTAGTTCAATGAATGAATGAATTTTTAGTCGATCAATTACTATTTTTTTCAATCAACCGTTGAGATATCTAGCTTCCCCATATTTTGTATATCTTAGCTAATTAGTTAATCTAATTCGTTGTTGTAGCTTAATTGCTTGTTTGTTCGTTACAATTCGTTTTTATTTGTCAAGTAATTAATGCCATCTGTATATTCCTTTCATTTTCATTGAGCAATAACCTAACCTTTTAGTTAATTTTTCCTTTTACATTCATTTTATGTGTTCCATAACTTTTGAAATTTCACTAAGCAATAGTAGTAATTCATTCAGTCTAAATGCACTATTTTCAAATTCTTAATTGAAACCTGCATTTTCAAAATCTGTTTACTTTGGTGGGAAAAGTTGTTTTGTGGTAATTTCTGGAAGATGCGATTGCGACTAGAAATGAAAGGAGGGAGATGATTGGATGAATAGATTATCGGAGAAGGGAAATGAACTAATTGCTCAATGGCTTTATGACTGCGGCAAATATACGACATCATGCTACACTACACAGTATGGCTTGGAAATGTCTTCCATTTCTCTTTCAAAATTCTTGGAAGACTGGAAATAATTTGTTATTAAACATTCTGTAATATTTAAATATTTGGAAAATGCATGAATTAAATTAATTCAAATTTTCAATTCAAACAAAAAATTCGACAGAAATGCTTGATATTTTTTTTTACTATGCAAATAGAGTTTTGTAAATAAATTTAGATGAAAAATTGTACCTTTTGTTGAGTTTTTTTGTTTAAGTTTCAAATAATGCTTGAAAGTATGATAATTGATTGATGAGTTTCAATATTTAATAAATATTTTGGGAAGTGTGGAAATTCCATTTCAAATCATGGTAGTCTCTCAGAGTAATGTTTAATGGTGGAGCAAGGCTTTGTGGATGGGTCAATTGAGTAGCTTTTCCTGTCATTTAGAAATGTCAGTTCGTAATATTTACGATCCGAACAATTGGCTTATTTGTGAAGCATTTGCCGCTATGGTAAACACTGAATTATTGAGCACTGGCTATGGTGGTGGTCAGTTGATTGACCAGTTGTAGGTAGTTGATGATAATAGTTATAGTTTGATCTGAACCGCTCATCCTAACCTTTCCCACTACCATTTGTGACCTCTAATGATACTGAATTGCACGAAATAGTGGATACGAACGGAAATAGCAATATTCATACATAATCATGATAACGATAAAGGTAACCATGATCAGCATTGATTATCTCGAAGAATAATGTGTAATTATGATAATGATAACGATAACTGTGATTAGGACTGATAATTTCGAAGAATAATATGCAGTCATAATAATGTGTATTGATTATTTCGAAGAATGATATACAATCATGATAGCAATGAAGATAACTATGATCATTATTTTGGAGGAAAACAAGACGAGAAAATTGGAAATAATAGTTTGGAATGAAATGAGAGTGGGTGATAAATTCGAATGGTGAATTCCGATGAGAAAAAGTTGAAAAAAAAAAACTGAGAAATAGGAATAGGAATAGAAGAGATTTCCATGGAAATCGATCCTGTAATGAAGGAAATAGAGAGTATGTGAATCCCTTAAGGACTGTACAGTCCAAATTATCACGATTATTTGAATATTCATAATTCCTGAAATGAGCAATGAAGAGGATCTTTCCAGCTGATAGTTGGAACTGTGGAATGATGATAAGCACGTGACAACACTTACTGTTAAGATCACTCGCTCACGATAAGTGATGATTGTCACATTCGGTAATAGTTTGGCTAAATTTTGCAAATTAATTTTTTTTTCTTCAGCATCTGCTTTTGTTGAAATATAATACTTTAATTAGTGCCTAATTAACTTAATTTCTTTTCTTCAATAATGAGAGTTATGGCAGTTCTCGAATTTCCCTCCTTCAGCTCATTTTTAGTCTTTCACTAAAAGTTTTCCATTCCTTTTTTTTTGTTTGTTTCTAAGAACATTCTTTTTAAAATAAATAAATTAAAGTGCAAAATGATGGAAAGAAGATTATCCGATATTCCCGGAAAAAAAAACGCAAAAATTTATCAATTCAATCATTTTCAAAAAATGTTGAAATTTTTTCCTTAATTTACCGTTTTTTTTTCCAGCAACGCTATCGAATCAATGAATTCCTTGATTAATTAGGTTAATTAATTACGATGGTTAGTATCAGAAAATGGAAAACTTGACGACCTATCAATTACCAATATAAATATACAATATTATCATACCGTAATCCGGCATATGCGGAGTGATCAATTGTACCCAACAATCATTCGATCATTTATAAGAAAGTAATTCATTAGTTAATTATTTTAATTGCGCTTAAAATTGTGCTCATACGGTATTCATCATCATGAATTTAATTTAAAAATTGACAAGAGAAAATAGACAAAAACTCTACGACAATGTCAAGATTAAGCATTAATAGATTCATTAGAATCGATAATTATTACGGATTGTATGAGAATTTCTCAAGGAATATTGCTTCTAAAAAAATTAAATGAAATGAAAAAATATGAAATCTGAAGAGAGAAGACAAATGTTGAGAATTATGGAAGAAAAGAAAGAAAGAATTTATGAAATGTGATACGATGATTGCTTCTTTCATCATAGTGCAATCGGAGAAAACGGAGGAAAATAGGAAAAACGGAAGTAAAATAACACTTCTATCCATGAAAGGCAACGTTTTCAAATTATCCAAATAAACAAACAAAAAAACTTTTTTAAAATATTTTAAATAATGAGAGATGTAGAAGTGATTCATACAAATCGATTATAGCACTGACCAATGGAACTTGGTCATTGATTACTCGGACAGGGATTGACGACTCGGAGAGGGACTTGACGACCCGAACAGGGACTTGACGACCCGGACAGGGACTTGACGATTCAAACAGAGACTTGACGACTCGGAGAGGGGCTTGACGACCCGCACAGGGACTTGACGATTCAAACAGAGACTTGACGACTCGGACAGGGACTTGGCTAGGCTACTTGGACAAGGAATTAATTAAAACAAATGTAATATAACTCTGACCATTTCAGTTTGACCATTAGAACAAAGGAACGGCTAGAGAGAGGCAAAGATTTGAAGGACTTCGATACGACACATTTACAACATTTATGGTATCGCGGATTTCAAAATTGCTGCAAGGTGGTTGTTATGGTACAGTAACAGAAGATTCGTGGGAATAATTTTTCGATTAAAAATTAAAAAATGGTCCGATAAGAATGCCTAAATTAAACTTTCAGGCTCACATAAGTAAGCCTTATTAGCCCCAATCTTCCACTATCAATGTCATAGCAATGTGACACTGCTGAAGTACCACTGTCGAATTGGAAATGATAGCACTGCTTATTTGTCAACAATCAAACTTGTCAATAATTATTGAAGCATATGAGCGGCGTGTTTTTGATGAAATAGCAATTTAATAATAATTGTGGTTTCTTCTTAAATTATTAGTATTTATATGACATTTGTCCTTTTCCCTCTCTCTCGGTGATCTAATTTTCTTCAATTATCGCATTTTGTTGTCATCACAATCAGTCGTTTTATCCATCAGTTCTACCATAAACATCGACAGATTAATGAGCCAAAGAGACGGAGAGACAGAGAGAGAGAGAGAGAGAGAGAGAGAGAGAGCGGTTGGATTGGGATGGATAGACAGATAAAATAAATCTAATTATATCAGCTTCCCATTTTTAATTATACATTTATAGATAAGGGAGAGGAAGGGAAGCGAATAATATGATTTTCTTTGTCCATTAATATCAGCTTGACTTTTATCATTAAGCATTAAAGCTGGAAGGAAAGGGATCCAGGAGATGCAGGAATATGCATCCTGAAAAGGTGCAGTGCCACCGAGACAGTCGTCATATTTTAGGCAGTGGGATTCTTCCGATGGTACGGCAAACAATCAAGCATTTCCATTTCAATTGTGAAGCAAATTTTGTGAAATGAAATTTACGATTTCTTTGCATATTGCCGTGAAAACAACATTTCACGAGATAAATGGAATGAAATTGAACGATTCATCCATCACATATGAAAATATCAAAATATTTTTTAAACACCCAAGTGATGCTTGATGGATAAGTCGGCTCACTGCAATCACCTCATTTTAACACTCATCGCTAATCACGATTTGTGTTTGGAACACACCTTACCTTATCACCAACACCTCCTCCACCCATAAGTCATTGCTGTTCCAACTTGAACATTACGAATACACCTGTTCGTTCAAAATTAAATCTTTCTACGGTTTGCCGACTACTACCTGCTATCAGCAACCTACGGTTCAGCAGTGTTACCAACTTCACGCTCCATTGCTAAGAGTACTGCATATGTTTCTTAACTACAACGGCTTACCGACCAGTGAATTGTAAGCACTCGTCGATCAAGGATTTTGTACAATTTGATGGTAGCATAAATTGGAACTTAACCAGCTGACATCTCTGGAGTGTCACCGTCCGTTGGTACCATTATTCCATTCCAATCCAAACTCAGTTGGCAATCATGCACGACGTTAATTTGGCTAAGCAGGAAATTAGCTTACAATGATAAAAAGAGAAACAGACGGGAAGGGGAAGTGAATTACGGGAGAAATGACGGAGATGGATGACAGGAATGTAATATTTACGCTAGCAGAAGAGGTTTATATCCGATGCGACACATACATTTAGCAGGGAAGGTGGCGGTTCGACAAGCACATTCATTGGTTATATTTCAAAATTGAAGGTGACAGAACCGAGGTCCCCCCCATGGCTTCTCTAATCTGGGAAGAATCCGGTGGTCTCCGAACTCATTGCTTCCCATCCTCTTTCCCACACTCTACTTCCTTTTCATTATCACTATTTATCATTATTCCATCATCAGCATCACCAATTCATCGTTATCATTATCATTGCCATGGCTATCATAATTTGCCATGTCATTGTCATCACTGTCAACTATTAACTATTAGTATAGTCTGCCATTGTCCACTGTCACTGCTATTGTTAGCCAATCCATCATCAGTTGTTTGCATCCATTCCCACTGCTATCACTTATCACTGTTTGATTTTAGGATAACTTTTTCTCCTGTTCTCTCGCAACTTTCACCTTTCCTATACTAGTCACTGCAATCATTCGAGTCTATTGAATTTGATTTCTTCTTCAGTTTCACTGATAACTGATAATCTCGATGACCTAACCACATTACCGAACTTTCATTGGAAAGGTCAAGTTCTAGAATGTCACGGATATGCATTACAGCTGACTGATTGATGTGATTGATAGATTTATTACAGTATGACAAAGTTATGATAATATTGCTTGAGTGAAAAGTTTTAAAAATTTTCGAAAGAAGAAAAAAATTAAAAGTTTTTACAAAAATTAAATTTTGGAAATTAAAAAGTTTGAAGAAAAAAAGTTTGTTGGAAGAGAGAGAGAGAGATAGAGAGAAAGGGAAAAGAAGGAACGAAAGAAAAGATAATAAGTAATAAATCAATTGAAGTCGATTACATAGACAACAAAATTCCAATGCATCACTCGCTTTACTAGCAGTTAAACTGAAATTTATCTCATTTTTTCGTTTGAAATTTTGTACCTAAAAATGAAAAATACGCATAGAAATAGACATAGACATACATAGGTACATACATACATACATACATACATACATACATACATACATACATACATACGTACATACATACGTACATACATACATTCGCATGCCCACATACATACACTTTGGAATGAACGAAGTAATATAAATTAATTAATAAAGTTAACAAAATAGCAACTTTTACTTGAATGTTGTGATAAAAGAAATTTAATAGTTAAAAGAAGAGAGAGAAAAGGACGAATCGTGATTAATTAATTAATTAGTATTATGAAATTCATCAATTTCAGAGAATAGATATTTTAATTGCTAAAATTAACTCTCTGATCGATGTAAGGAGGAAGAGAAAAAAAGGGAAAGTGAAACATTGTAATGAAATATTCGTCTTAATTGATTTTTCTTAATTACCTTTTTCTTCTTCCTTTCCAACTTTTTTTTAAGAGTTAAAATGAGAGAATTTCTTTTTTTAAAAAGGCAATTTCACTTTGCAACAACGAAAATTTGTTGCAAAATTGTTTTTTTTTTCAAAATTTTCCTTTTTTATTTTTCGAAAAAAAAGTTCGAAAGTTCAAAAGTTCAATTTCTCCTTTTTTTTTCCTTTCATTCATTGCTTATTGCAAAAATGAATTAAACAAAAATGTTTTTTCCAAATTTTTAAAAATTCCAATGTTTGAAAATAAAATTTTGTAATGCTTTAGCAAGTTCTTCTTGCTCTAAAAACTTGAAAGTAAGTAAATTTCACAATTAAATGAACTTTTAACTAAAGCATACAGCATTTCAATGTTTTCAGCTTTCATGGGATGATAATTCATAATCATTCAGTAATTTCTTATAGATAAAACTAAATTTGCAATCAAATATATCTTCGAGAATTTACTGAATGCTCAATTATTAATGGTTAATTTGCATATTTAACTGTTCGGGCTTTTGAAATCATTTTCCTTTCCGGATTCCGGATTTGTTCCGCTTTCAATTTAAGCGCTAAAAAAAAGAATTTAATTGCTATTAATAAATTAATCAATTATTGAACTTAATCTATAATGTGTGAAAAATAAAAAATATGGGAAGTTTTGAAGTTGCAATTTTTCTTGAAAGAAAGAGAAAAAGTACACGAAGAAACAGATGCTTTGGGAAGTTAAACAAAGAAAAAAAAGATTGTAAAGAATGAGACATCGAGGACAATTAGGGAATCAGCTAATTGTGCTCCAATTCGAGAATCTCCAAAAAATATTCAAAAAATAAAACACATTTACAACAGCATTGAATGAAAATTATTGTTTGTGGGAAACAATATGACATCGACCTTTTACAACTTCCTCTTCTGCCCTTATCAATAGGAGCTAAACGAGCTGATTGACCCTTAACCTTTTGTGAACCTTTGTTGTTGCCATAATTCACGCTTATTGTGTGTATAATATATATATTTTGTCATTGCACCCCTAACCATTTGTATCCCTCATTGACCTATCTTCCTGTACTTCTTTGTCGAATTAAAACTAAAAAGATGATGGAATAAAAGAGAGAGAGAAAGGGAGAGAGACAGAAAGGGAGGGAAAGACAGAGAGGGAGAGAGAGAGAGTGAGAGAGAAGGTGAAACGATCGTAAATTTCAATCTGAATGGCAATCGATCCAATATATCCAACTGCTAAAAGCTACCTTAGAATCTGGAATCTCGAAGTGCTCAAATAGTTTATTAGTTTATGGTACCCGTAAGTTGGCCAGTAGTGCTGGATAGTTATTGTGATATAATTCAGGATATTCTTATTTCAATTTATCTTTGAATTTTAAAATTTCTCTTTTCATTTATCGAATTTTTATATGCTATAAATTTTGATTCTGTTCACTCATTTAATTTTAATTAAAAATTTAATTATTTTTCTTGAAATTTTGCAAATTTAGATATTCATTTTTTTATTGTTAAATTAAATTTCATTTGGAATATTGACATTTGAATGATTTCTTAGATCTAGGAAATATTTCTGCATTTTCTGGAACTTCACGCAATTTCTGTTTTGTTTTCCAGATTTTCTTGAATTTCACATATTCTATTGAATTTCCCGAATTTTCCTGAATTCCACGTAGAGAAATTTTCGTTTCTTTTGTTTCAATTTTCCATTTCCCCGGGAAATTCAGTTCAGTAATTGGATATAATTAAATTCTCCTCTTTTCCTGAGAATTAAAAAATTTCTTGTAAATGGCAAAAATATGGACAATAAACGGTGGGCGATCTCGTATCTTGCTCATGTTGGTGACATTTCAGGTGACACTTACCCATTTGGAGTAATTCTCCTCAACTGTGAACATTTTCAGATTACTGGGTAATATTTGAAAAATGTTGTGTATATGAGCCAAGCCCAGTCCATCATCCTAACAATTATTGTGTATTTAATTAGAAAATGTAAATCACGGGCTTTCAATCATCTAGAAGAAAAGCATGTCTGTGTATGTGTGTGTCTGTGTATATATGTGTGTGTGTATGTGTGTGTATGTGTGCCTGTCTGTCTGTCTGGACGTGTGTTCATGGATGACAGGCCACAGAGATGCAGAAATGATTTGATATAGCGGAAGTTTGAATTGCTGATGAGCTTCCTGCAGATGAGCTACGAATGACAAGAGCGTTTGATGATTCCATATTATTGAAGCGGTGGTATAGGCGAGGAATAGGCCTGTCATAGGCCAATGTCCCCACAGCTCTCTTCCGTAATATTCTATCAGTGAAAATCCGATTAAAATTTAACTCATATCGTAATGGCCGTATTTATGTTATATCAGAATGGTTTAAAGGGAAAGTGGAAACGAAACAGTTTCTTTTTTTTGTATCCGACATTTGACCTTTAGCATAAAAGGTCAGTTAATCGGTATGGTATTGTGAGATGCACTACTCTTAATAAAAGCAACGCCACAAATAAAATTTAATATCAATTAAAATCTGATATCTGAAATTTGGACTTAATTAGAATTAGATGAATGGAATGCTGTTGGGTTGGAACAACAACAGTCAGAAAGACTTCTAATTCCGCAAGCGAAATTAACATTTTAGGTTTTGAAATGTCCTGCAGCAGTGAATTTCAGGTGTCGAAGTGATCTGTAGAACTGACATTTGAAATTGTAAACGTTTATCGATCGTTTTCACGAGAAGTTACACACTTACGACTTGATAGCAAAAGGCCTAGAATATTTTCGCTTATTAAAGTCTTTAATTCAGTGGATCATTTCAGAAAGTAAATTTATTGAAGTTCTTCTTTCCCTCTCCCTCTCTGCCTCTCTCTCTTTCTTTGATATTTTTAACATTTCAAATTCTGAAAAATTAATTTTAAACTATACTTCAGTAAAAAAAAAGTTCATTAATTGCTTTGATAAAACTATTTGATTGATTCATATTTTGCATTTTTTTTTTGTTAATTTAATTGCTTTCTTTGCAAAATTTTATAATATTGTTAATTTTTCTCCATCTATATTTCCCCATCCCAGTTACTATATTTCCATTTTCATTTCATTCTTTTTCTCTTCATATGTGTAATATTCTTTTTGAGCTTTTCATCTATTTTAATATTAACATATCATTTCATTTCCTTTCTTTCTCTTATTTATTCCAATTTCAAAAATAAAATGATGGTATTGTTAAATTTGACAGGTAACTTTGAGACTTTTGCCTTTAAGTGTCAGAGAAGGGTAAATTGTTGTTGCTGATTCTTTGTCCCTCAAGTTTTGTCATCCATTCCTCTCTCTGTCTCTTCCTTTAATTATCCTTTGTCTTCTCTCTCTCATTATTCAAATTCACACTTCAAAACTACCAAAGATGAAGATAAAGATGGATGTCTCAAACATAACAATCCCTAGATTTCTGATAAAATCTTTATCAGCTATCACTACTAATGCGTCTTCAATTTATCAGTGACATACATAATGATGTATGTGTATGTCTGTGTGTGTGTCTGTCAATTTATGTGAACAATGTAAACTGATGGAAAATAAAAGTTTTCCATCAGTTTAAAATGTTTTTCGTGCTAATTATAATTTCACTAGCTGCTTGACTACCTTACAAAGTTTGCATATTTCTTGATTAATGAAAAAGTACTTAGAGATAAAGAGACAGAGAGAAAGAGTGGAGAGAAGAAAGATAAATTATTGTTTCTTAAGCAAAAGAAAGAAAGGAAAAAAATTTTTACTTTAAGAGGAAAGCGAATTTTTGATATTCCATTGGTTCAGTATTACAGTAATAAGCGCGAGATATGATTATTTATGAAATGAGTATATTACCGTAATCCCCTCATACATCATTATTGAAAGAGCCAGTAGTGCTTTTGCTTTTCATCGACGGGAAGGATTATGATTGGAAGGGCACTGCATCATATGTTGATGCTCTGCGTGCGTGTGTGTGTGTGTGCGCGTGTGTGTGTCTGTGTGTGTGACAGCTGTTGGTGGAATGATTGGTGGATGTTGGGATGATTTGCTATGAACTTGGCAGGCATATCATCTCTCAGCTCGTATCATATCTCCTCGGATCCATCTTATCAGCAGTGTTAGGTGATAAATGATAAATGGTCTGTGTGCCTATTGGATGATTATTCATTAAGTCTTAAAACTCAATCAATAACCACAATGGATAATTTGTCAAGGGTAAAAATTAATTTTTTTCCCTTTTCTTCAACGAATGATCGATAATACGGCATGCACACGCGCAGGCAGGCAGACAGACACACACACATACATATCACTTTTGACGAGAATTAATTAAATTTTTAATAAGCTTTAACAACTATTTTAAAATTATACTAATTAGAAGTTAGAGGAAAAATGTGGTTTGTAGGGAAAAATCATGATTTGAAAGGAAACTATGATTGAAGTAAATTCGTAGTTATTTTTGATTGATACTACATGAACGTTACATTTGGAATTGAACTTTACTGTTGTCATAACTATCCACCAGCGATGATGATAATGATCACAGTTATCATTAGTTAATTAGTTATCTAGCTAATTAACTAATGCAGAATGGCATGACCAAGCAGTACGACATTGAATGAACTCAATTTTTAAATTTGCCATTCTCGACAGTGCCGATATTTGGTTTTGTAACTTCGAGCAATTTTGTGGAAAGGAATCGCTCGCATTGCTTTTGTCTGTGAGTATTCTCCGGAAGAACTTTGCAACGATCCCGGAAATGGAGTGTGTGGGTGAGATGGTATGGTAGCTTATGATCATTGGTTGGTAGGTTTGAAGCAATAAGCTCGTTCAGCTTTTTCATAATCATTGGGGGAAGGCCTCTCCGAGACTTATTCCCTTCTTAAAGGCCTTAAGGAGAGAGAGAGAGAGAGAGAGAGGAAGAGGCAGGATTGATATGGCATTGATAAGAGTTATAGATTAAGGAGACTGTGACGATGTGATATTATTTCAATGATTTTAAGAATTTCGCAATTATTTCCGCATTTTTCATTTTGATAGAAATTGAAAATGATGCAGAAAGGGTGTAAACAATTAATAAGAAGCAAAGGGAAAGCTGAACTTTCCCTTTGCTTCTTATTTATCGTATAATTAAGCATATGTATAACTCCAATGATTAACCTCTGACCTCTCATTTTGTTGGCTATCGTTGCTTATCGAGTGATCAATTATTATTATACAACTTTAATTCATCAATTGATTTGAACTGATCAATTGATTGGTTTGACCTTTCATCAGAGAATCATTGTTAGATTATGAATGATAACTATGTAAACACTGTATTTGAATAGTAATTTAACGATGTAAATATTGCAATATTTATTTTTAATTTTATTTCAAAAATAATTTTAAATTAAATTTCTGGCTAAAATTTTTTTTAATTTAATTTCATTGTCCCCAAAAGAATGAATGAAAAAAACCTTCGTTGAATCTTTTCATATTTGCTTCTCTTGAGCGAAACATCGTAAAAGTCATTAAAAATCAGCAACCAACCATTTTGAAAATCATTATATTTTGTGAAAAATTTTTACGCATACACAATATAACATAAGCTATCAAAGACAGACAGACACACACAGACACACACACACACAGATACACACAGACACACACAGACACACACAGACACACACAGACACACACAGACACAC
>JABVXS010000463.1:0-31323 GCA_013365335.1 Madathamugadia hiepei
GCGTACTTCGGGCATATCATCAGAAGACAACAATCATTGGAGAAGGATATCATGATTGTTGTCTTCTGATGATATGCCCGAAGTACGCCAGTTTCAATGTATAAGGTCTTCGGTCGAATATTGATTCTTTTTGAGCTAAACTGTTGCCTGTACAGTTGCGAATATTGATACCGTTAACTTTGTTGAAGTCTCTCGCGACTCCCCGCACCTTTATCATAGCTGTTCGAAAACAAATATATTTGATGCCTTTAGCTTTAAAGCCACACTGACTTCCAGGGAGAATAGTAGAGATTAATCGAGAACTCTTCCAGACTTTTTGCTAAGATTTTTCAATTGGAATGAAATACCGACCAATCAGACTTATCTCCTTTTTTTGGAAAAGACTGATAATGACTGCATCATGTGTACAACAAGGTTATAAAATTTGACATAGAGTCTTTGGCCTCAGTGCTGCCCAATTTCTAGCGGAATTTCATCAGCCACCTTTATAATCTTAAGGGTCTTATGTAGCGCAGAGGCTATATTCAATTCTATTTATCATTTACTTAACTATTTGTTGCAATGCTTAGCTTTTGACTTCACGGTTAACCATCTATTCAGAAAGGAAGTTGTATCTGGGAGAAAGTAAGGATCATCCACACTGATTACGAAACTTTGAGTTTAGTGTACCGGTCCAAATACTGTTTTTAAATAAAAATTGTCTGTAGTTACCCAAACTAGCGCTCGTACAAATGAGACTTTTCCCTATCTTTGACCACATTATGGTTATCACGAAGCTTTTGTTGAATTTGACTGCTTGAGAGATAAAAAACTTCCTTTCTAGCGTGTCAAGATGACTGCGAAAGGTGGTGAATGGTTCTTTTTCTTCCTAGTGGATCCTAGGTCTTTCTTCTGATTGTTTTCATCAAATCAGGCTGTGTTTTTCTTGGAAAACCTAAGTTTCTTACATGATTCTAGATATTGATTCAAATATGTTGCCAGAGTGCTTCGCGAGAGGTTTCAATAGTACGAACTTCAGGTTTACTTGAAGATTTGCTTGGAAACTATCACTACAGTTTCATGGCATTCAAATATAATCCTCCTTCACGGAAAGGTTCTGCACTTCGGTTTGAGCTTGACAAGAAAATTAATTTTGCAAATAAGAATGGGATGGTCTAATTGAGAATCAGTCGTGTGTGATGGATGTCATGAACGTGTCTTTGGCACACCTGGATGTTTCGATGATATGCCCAAGTTAAGATCAAGGTGTTTTTTTGCTAAAAGATAGTGTTCGAAATGGTTACCTGTTGTTCTGGACGAAATCCGATGATACGGCTATTGTTAGTGCAATTTTCAACGCCGTGCTTGGCTAGCACGCTTTGCCAGATTGCAAATTTACAACATTCCGAGCGTTGAAGTCACTGGGATTACATTTCAATCGTCTGCAAGAACTTTTTGAATAATGTAACACAGTTGAATAGAAAACTTATATTATTCGGCAGATTCAGCTTGTAGAGTGGAACTTAAACGTTGAAAACGTTGAAAAGAACGACATCTTGCTTATTTCTGGAATAAAAGTCGCAATATGCAACATCCTTTTACCAAATTATCAAATTGCAACGGAGGTTTTGACTAAAAAGCCAGTAACGATGCCGTTCTGTTTGGACTGTTCGTGATTGATACAGTTTGTATAAGCTTTACGTTCTTTGAGCCCACCTTTTTAATGAAGACGAATTTTGCCAGGAGCAGCCATGTCAACTTTAAGCATTGGACAATTAGAGCAAAACGACGTCCTGGACACCTATTTTCCGTTGTGCCAAATAGGGTTTTGACGTTCCAGTATGTGTAAGTTTGGAAACACTTTTGGAGACAGATCTATGCCATTTTCTTATTTCTTTGTTTGACCGCAAGAGATGTCCGTTGACCTGATGAAGATTTGTTCATCCATGCTATTTTAGTCAGTCTATAGCCATCGAAGTCTTGAACCACATGTATGCGGAGTTATGTACTGGAGGCCATCACTAGCGATCGGTCATTTATTTTACAGACACCCTCTTTTGTAACGGGTGGATGTAAGCTATGTTGACGGCACAAATGCATCCGGTGTGGTCTCTCATGCCAGGCAGGTTCAGGCCGGAAAGTTGGACAAATTATGTCCACGGATAGGATGAATTTGCTAGCCGTTAGGCAGTCATCCTAGCTGGGCCACTTCTTCAGAGCCCGTACAGATGATGCTTGGTGGGTTATCCAGCAAAATCAGTCTAAAAGCAATAGTGTATTTTAATCCTAACTGAAACATAAAGCCCGCGATCTCGTTTCCATCGTCTAGCTGACTAAGCCTAGCAGATGAACGTCTAGAATACAAAGAAAAGAGAGTTTCTTGCACACTGTAACTCACCTAAAAAATGTAGTGTGTAAGCGCAACTAATTACATTAACGTGAAATCCTACGAATCTTCGTATGCGAGGGCAAGCCAAAAAAAGTTTGTTCTGTCTCCGATTAAGCTACATTTTTCTATAACCAAATAATAGTTACCTAGTGTTGCGAAAGCACTTGGACAATCTTTGAATTTGTTTGGTGAGACTCAAACTTGGATGATTAAACCTTTATTATAAGATAATCGAATAACATATACGACGAAAACAGGTATGACATTAAGCCAGTTGCAGTAAGAAAACGTCTCACAAAACATTAACGTTAATACATTAAACCAAGAAGAATTAATAAATGTTGGGTAGACTTCGACTGGTGTAGAAATAATTAAACTCTTAAGGGGATGGTTGATCCTCATAGGAAGGCATTAAATATTGAAGGGATAAAACGAAAAAAGTATGTGGGAAAAATATGTAACAAGCTTATACTTTTTTTCCGTTTAGCGTTTGTCCTGTTTGGTTGCAGGGTGTGGAGTATTGTCTTCATACGTCCGGCTCCTTAGATGCAAATTGTTGTGTTCCATTTCCATTGTTATTATGTTTTGGACTTGGGGCAGTTACTTCTTGCCCATTTCGTCGGGGTGGCGCAGAATTCTTCTTTCATACGGCCATTGTCGGAAATCGTTGTGCCAAGGTATTTGAAACTGTATCATTTCATTCTTCTTGCGACTATCGTTGCCCGACCGACCCGTCGCAAATGTCTATCGTCGGTGATAACATATCTGGAGATTGAATCCTTGTATGTGTATATCAATCTCTCGACATGGGGATTACTCACTGCACTATGGGTAATCCTAACAAGCTTATACTATAGTTAGAAATTCACTTCTAACATAAATTTCTCTACAACTTTCGTACAGCTGATTCGGATCGTCGATACAGCCCTGAGCTCTCTGATTGATTGTCGGCGACATATTTATCTGTTACAAGGTATTTGGGAACATTTAGTTTTTCTATGATTTTGGTGAATTCGTAGCTTCAAACTAAACCACAGTATGTAATTCTATTGACAAAGAAGCATGCAGAAGAGGAGGAGTATGTTGTATGTAAGTTGAAGTGGAAAGTTGTCAGTCTTCAGGAATAAAGGTTTGCTCAGGCTGTAATACTGCATTCACACAATGTTACTAGTTTACAGTGGTAAGGAATTAAGGACAAAGTATACAGTAAATCGGTAAATAGTTACAAATTAATTTTTTCACACAAAATGGTGATTAGCAAAATGTTTTGTGTAAGTTCTGTACAAAAAATATCGTGGGTATGTTTTGTAATGAAGGTCGTCTTCGTTGAATCCGAGTAAATGCATAAACGAGTGTAGAGGGGGAGCTGAGGACTTTAGTAGCTAGTGATCTTAGTGGTAGTGGATCAGCGTGGAGACCATCCGTCTCTTCGTTTATTGTAAAAAAGAAATGAATTGATTCCTCCGACACTCAAAAAGAAAAAAAAAATGTAATTCTGCGGTTGAAATTGTTCGGAATATGACTAATTATTTAGTTGCTTTCATGCTGTAGCATTTTCTACTGTGAGTTCCCGTAAATGATACTTGACTTTCAATACATTACAGCTCAGAGATGGTGAGGGTGCATCACATCCTATTCTGGGACGTTACTGTAACAGTAAACTACCCGAAGGTCCGATAGTATCGTCAGGGCCAAAAATGGTCATACAGTTCCATTCGAACCAGACTGTTAACGGAAAGGGATTCAAGATCCATTATTCTACAGGTACACCTTTCATCTACGCAATTATCGTTCCATCATTGGTGTAGCTGTCTACTAAACATGTGGTTGTCCATCTATCGAGTCTCGGCTTTGTATCTTGATAATCTGAGGAATAAATTGTAATTAAGCTATTTTTAAAAAAAATTCTATAGCCAATTTTTCAGTATGCGAGAAGTATTTTATATCACCAAATGGAACCATCCAAAGCTTTAATTATCCGAATGGTAGTGCTGAACCATTCAAATGCACATATATTATTAAAGCCGAAAGTACGAAAGCGATACGCCTGAAATTTAGTTTCATTGGACTAAATACGGATATTAAGACATGTTTTTACGATGTCACCAAACATGATTTATTGGAAGATTATGTCGAAGTTAGTTTTCTCACGAACTATTGGGTCTTGTTAAAAGTTTGCTATGAATCGTGTAGGAGTTTTGCTTTTGAAAGAAGTCTTTTGCTTTAACCTTCATTCATTGATCTAAATCACTCAAAATTTTTAGCAAAGCAAAAGTGTGATAAATTAAAAAAGACAGGAGGACCAAAGTCCATGACGATATATGTTAACTTCTGTAAGAAAAAGCAAATAGTACATAGGAAATCCAGTAGTAGATCAGCCATCCCTTGAATGGCATCGAAATTCATTTTCAGGATTCCAAACAGGCATAATTCTGTAGGCATAATTATGGATAACTTTAGACAAACAGCATTCGATGTTTTGGAAAAAGTTAGAATCAAGGTTTTAACATTGTTCGAAATCACCTAGTTAAGCCGAAATTTTTCAAATGATTTGAATGATACTGAGTGATTTTGCTGTGTGAGGAGCTTCCTATTAATTGACAGTGTCTAAAAAAAAATAGTTGTCACTTATACGAGTTACTATCAGAGGTTTATTTAAAGTTATTCAGGAACCTTAATAAAAGTCAGATTTTCAGTTTTGTTGCATGCTTCATTTGTTTATAAATTTTTGAAAACATTTAGTTCTCGGGTGGCCATGATTCACACGATCAAATTAATAAACGTTACGTTTGTGCTCGGTATCCCTTCGTCGCGCCTGACGGAGAAATGGTAAGTTTTTTGGATTTTATATCATAGAACTCTCGTGGCGTGAAAAGCCATAAATTTTTTAGGTAACAAGCGCTTCGAGACCGCTCAGAATTACTTTGAGTTCGAGTGGCATTGGCAATAAAGGCATACTTTTTCTATACGAGCAATTTGATATAGGTAAGCTATTTCCACAGGAGTTTGGTAAACTTACAAATATACCATATTTATTATTATTCTTTCACTTTGTTGATTCAGTTTTAATTGGTTTTGCTTGGAAATTCAAGTTTGTGGAACGAAAATTCTTATTGAAACTATTCGAAGTGCGCATGTGCGAAATGCATCTTCGATTGATTGCAGGTTGTGGTGGAGTATTTGAGGGAGAATCAGGCCAAATAACAAGTCCGAATTACCCTGAAAAGTATTTGGCGCATATGTACTGCATATACGTAATAAATGCTCTGGTATGCTTAACTCATCTCTTGATTGTTGAATATTTGCTAGTGAGTTTGGAAAGATTTCCATAATCTCATACTCTTTAAAGAACAAACAAATTCGGCTAACCTTTGGAGTATTTGAACTGGAGGCTGTACCAAATCGAGAAGATTGCTCCTTTGATATTATCGAAATATATGATACATATGTAAACGATAATGACCACAGCGAATTACATGGAAGGTATGCAGTCTTTTATGGGAACTGTAAAAATAATCTGAAACTGACCTAGAGAAGCCGAAAATGTGATTGTGGACTCATTTTTCAAATTAATTTTCGTTCCCATTCAAATTTTTTTTTTTTGAGATTCTGTGGCGCATTACTTCCTCCTCCAATCTTATCTACTGGAAGCCGATTAACCGTTGTGTTCAAAAGCGATCGTTCAGTGAATGGCGCTGGTTTTATGGCCAGTTGGCAAGTTGTTGACGATAAGGTTGAGTAATTTTCTAATTCACTTGTTTTTTTTATTATGGAAATAGCTTTGATCACCGTTTTTAAAAAATCTTGATTGCGAAATTTTTTAAAACTTTGTTCGATTATACCATAAAGGTTTGTAACCAATAAATGAAATAATGCAAAATATTTTTGTGTATTTGCAGATTGATTGCCATAGAACATATACGGCTACGAGTGGACGAATAGTAATTCATGTTGAGGCAGAGATGAAATTTGTGCAGTGTGATTACCATATTGCAGTACGTCATTTCAAGCTTTTTTTGAAGAATGAATTTTCATTTCAAGAATATTAGAAAATATCACATATTTCAAAATGATAAGTTGTTTGTGTAAGATATGTATCTTTGCCACTGCAGTTGCAATCTTCGAAACGAATTCTTCTTCGGTTTGAAAATGTGTCAGCTCCTTGCAGCGAAGGAACATTAATGCTGAGGTAATTAAACAATTTGATTAAATTTTCATTATTAGGATTGTAAGTCCGTGCCTTTTTTTTTCTGAAACTTTGTTCCAAAATTTTTTATTTGATTTATTCGTTATCATTATTTAAGAAATGGAGTCAGTGAACAATCACCAGGCTTTGGTGGACTTTTTCGAGATTCTGAAGTATGTGATGAACATATGGTCAGAGAGCTGCGCTCTCAAAGCAATCGCGTTTTTATGCGCTTAACAACGAGAAACGCACCTGCAGTGATGTTCATCATTTACTACCAACAAATTGATTCTGGCTAGTTCATTGTTTTGTTTTAAAATTGATGGAAATTATTTAAATTGGGTCTTTTGCGAGACTCCTTTAGATTCGGGTCTCCATATTTTTTTTCAAGTGTTCTTTTTTTTTTAAAATGCGTAGACACTTTTTAAAAATGTGAAGAGAGAAACTTTGCAGATTGCGGAGGACGTTTAGTTGGCTTTAGCGGTGCACTGTCAGCTCCTCAATATCCGTTGAGAGATTCACGAACTCTGAATTGTGATTGGCACATACATGTTGCAGGAGGTTCTCATTTGAATAAAGAAATAATTCGTTTAAAAATTTATTTTAGCATTTATATTTGTTACGCTTTCAGGTAATCGTGTTCGTTTCACTATTGCAATGCTCGATGATTTGAATTCAGCGGATTCCAATGGCTTTTGTTCGTTATTTGCTCCAAATTATATTGATGTATGTCATTCCTACCGTTTGTGCTTTATTGTTTTGTTAAAAGGAGGTTTGAAAGGAAATATTAAATTTTTCTAGCTACATTTTTTGACGAAAAATAACTTTTAACAGAATAATAAAGTTGCAATGGTCAGTTATTTTACTGATCAATGATGAAACATTAAGGTTGCTGAAGGTTTCTCGATACATGCACGCGTGCTAAGGCGTTATTGCAAAAAAGAGATTTCATTGCCATCTGTTGATTCTGAGAAGAACGAATTGACAGTTCGATATCGTCAACATGGTGGAACCCATTTTGATTCACTTTTTGGATTTCTCGCACATTATATTACTGGTTTGGTTTCCAGAATAATTCATTAGGTTCAATTATCGATCGATAGTTTTGGAGATACTTTTTTTGATCGTCAAAAAGGGATAACATAACGAACAGGACGTATGCGTATTTTTTATTCTTACAGTTTTTTAGTTTCTGACACGCCTTAGCAATTGCTACCTGGAGTCTAGTATTTTGCAATGAGATGAATGATATTACAGTATGCAGTGACATCTTGTTGTTTGGCCAACACGGTATCCTTCAAAGTCCAGGTTATCCGGATCAAACTCTTGAGAATCGTTTCTGCAAGTGGCGGATACAAACAACGAAAGGAAATCGGATACGACTGCTATTTCATTTTTTTAAAATTACAGGATCAAGTACTCGTTTAACACCGTTCTGTCGAACTAATTATCTCGAGGTACCTTCAGTTTGATAATTCCGAAAAATTGAAGCTATACAGTCTTTATTATTTTGTGCGCTCGATTTATATTTCATGAAATTATTTAGAAAGGAGCTAAACTTGAATGAATCATTTCTATAATTTTGTCATCTGTTTGCAAGATAAGCGCAAAACCAAACTTGTGTATTAAACGTATTCGGCGTTTACCTCTCTTTTACACATACTCAGCAAATGTTATTGATGTGATTTACTGTGTTGAGTCATTCTATTTTGTCAGGGTGCACTTAAGATCACAAACTAGCTTCACATTATCACTGAGTGGAAACAGAACTTTTAAATGTTACACTAGCTAAAAAGATGAGCGGCCACGGAGTAATTATGAAATATTTTCTCTGTCAGATTATCAAATGTTGTGCTATTTATTTAACATTTCCTAGTTTGGTGAAAATCAGATACTGGATTCCTCAGTAACAATTGGTGGCCAACAAAATCACACAAAAACAATGAGGAGATTCTGTAACAACATTGGAAAACCAGTATGGATTTTAACGAAGAGCGAAGTGGTTGATATAATTTTTTCTTCTAAAACTGAACCAGAGAATCATTTCTGGCTTTCATGGTCAAATGAAGGTATCTTAAAAACCAATAATAGAACATTTCTAAAAAAGATTCCTACCGTAACATATCAGCTATCAGTTGTGATAATTGATGGTGATATTTATTTTACACGAATACTTAACATCTTCAACAGAAAATGTCAAGATTTCGTCTTAAGAAAATAATATTCAGTTTTTCAGATTCCATTTCTTTGTTATTTCGAATTATTTATATATAATATATAATAAAATAATCTTGTATATATATAATCAAGCTCCATTTGTTTTGACGTTTAGGTTGTGGTGGTGATATTATTTCACCAATGACTATAATTGTTGATATCGGAAAACTAGTAAATAATTCAAAAATTTACGAATGTACTTGGAAGATAATTGCGCCCATCGGAACTCAAGTGCTTTTTCATATCGAGAAGCTGTCAATATTTGAAATTGTTGAAGGTTGTACTAAAAATGATAGCGAGCAATTCAGCGGTCTTGCCGTAAGTGTATTTTTGAAACATATCCATAACGAGTCAATTATTCTCAAAAACTTTTAGAGACATTAAAAAAATAAAAGTAGAGGAAAAAGGCGAGAAATGGGAAATATTGAAGTGTTGTTTCAGTTTTTTTTTTCACGAAATTGAATCTAGCTATATCTTTTTTGCATTAATTCACATAAATTTATGTTTTTCAGCTAACCATCTAATAAATAAATGTGAATGATCAGCTTTCACATTTATTATATTTATATTCTCTGATATGTGCAAAGGTGTTAAAAACTTGTTACAATGTTCCAATGCTAAACCTTTTTTCGAAGTTCCTCGATGTCAATTTGTTGAAGTGAATTGAATTCCAGTTTTATTCGGGCACTAGCAATGTGACGGGCTTCGCTCAAAAAGTGATTTGCTCAAGCAGGGAGATGGACAATTACACGTCGCACACGAATGAGTTGTTTGTAAAATTAAAAATTCCCAGCAGATTAGCTAAACCAGACGCGAAAAAGTGTTTCATGACTGGAAAGGTATTTTTCATACCTGCAAAAGCAGGTAAAGAATGCGGAGCTGTCATTGAGAGTAAGAATTTTTTCACTTTTACTAACTTAAAAGTCTGAAGTAACAACGAAACTATTTTTTATGCAAATAAAACATGATAGAGGCAGTACTGGACATTTTTCCTCTAGTGTTATGATCTTAAATTGATGTTCATACTGAAATGCAAATTCCTTCAAGTCTATTTTCCAATACTCAGATGCCAACAAATCGATAAAGTTTGAGATGACCAGTCTTATTCCACTCATTTTCAGTAGTTTTTGTTCGTGATGATAGGAAATTTTAGTGGAAAGAAATGAAACGATTCAATTACATTCACCAAATTATCCGAACTTTTATCCGAAATTGACTAAATGTATTTGGTTGATAAAGGCGCCAAGTGGCTATGCAATTCGATTTAATTTGACACATTATACAACTTTAAATTACCATCCTCAACGGCCAGACTTAAAAACATGGCGTTCGAATTTTGTAACAAATGTTACGTGAGTTTTTCTCATTACAATTTTCAGCAGAATTTTATTAACATTTCATTGCTTGGTTTTAATCTTCTTTCTTTATTTATGATTATTCAGGTGTCAGAACTCGCAAAGTGTTCTTGATGGGTCGATAACATTTTATAATGGCAATAATACGTATGTTTATTTTTCATATTTTGCTTAAAAAAATTTTGATCACTTGTTATTAATTTGCAAGTTCTTGGAGTAGAACGCGATTTATGATTCGCTCTGTAATAATTACTAAAAAGGTACTATTTTTTCACTAAAAGGATTTGCAGTGATGTGGAAATTTTGGAACGTGTATGTCACAATTTGAAACAACCAAAACTTGTTACATCGACAAGCAAACAGGTTGCAAGTTTCTATATTATATTTGAAAGTGGTGAAAAATCGTTGAGCCTAAAAAAGTTATATTTCAGGCATTGGTTACTTTCGAAGGTGGTCCGTATGAACGGTCTTATTTATCGGGGGATGATGAACGTGCTCACAATATTGGCTTTGTTTTATACATGTCTTTAATATGTGGTGGTACATTATATGCCGAGAATAAACTCAAAACGTTCCAACTGCATGTCACCGGAGAGGAAGAATGCAAATTCCTAATCAAAGCTGATGGTTCTTACATTTAATAGAATAGAACCAAAGATTTCCATTATAATTTTGCACAATTTGAAATTAGTTTTTGCAGATGGACAACGCATATATCTTCGTTTTGATCAGCTGCGATTTAACAAACTTAGAGCTTCGAAAGCACAAGGCAAATTCTCTACTATTACCATTTATGATGGCATGCAAGAGAATGCCGCAATTCTGGGAATGTGAGTTCCACGTTCCCTTGTTTTATTGTAATTTTCACAAATTTTCGGAATTGCTTCCAGTTTTTAGTCATTTACATGTCTACAGTACATGTCATGGAAAACAAAATAATAAATCAGTCCATCGTTTGCACTTCATCAGGACATGGCAGACTTATGGTCATGCATCTAGACAACCTTTTGAAATCAAGCAATTTTTGTGAATGAAAGAGCTTTCTCATTGACATTGGCGATGTGTATATGTCGTAAATATGCTTCAAGGTATCATCTGGACTGCAATCCTTTGAGTTCAGAACAAACATCACAGACGTGCGCTAATCGAGAATTACGCTCCACAAGCAATGTTCTAATAGTGCATTTAAAAGAACTGAATGCAATGCGTTTAGAGCATATTCACTTTTCTTATTCAACGCAAATCGAGAGTTTGTTCTTTTTATTTCGCAGTATTTTGGATTTGTTGAGAGCAAAACGTGATGTAAAGATGTTGTGCAGGTACATTTCCTTTTATTTCAGGTTGCGGAGGAACAATTCATTCTATTGCTGGGGTCATATATTATCCGTTCATTGAAAATGATTTTGAATGCGAATGGTTTATTAACAATACGGAAGGAAATAAAGTGGAACTTGAAATTTTGTATCTTTTCCTTTCTTTTGACATTAATATTTTTATTTCAATGAGTGATTTCTTATGGCTTTGTTTCTTTTAATACTATCTTAGGAAAATAATTTTACTCTGGTCAAACAAGTTTTGAAGCTTAAAAACAAAAATCCAGTAAGCAGAATGGGGGCTGAAAATTTGGAGAAGAAATTTAAACCATTGAATGATCCAAGAAAGCTGATTTTTCAGCAAATTGAAATTACCTTTTTCGGAATATTGTGCAGAATCTTACTTTGAAGTTCGTGAGAACAACAGCAGCGGAAAAATTGTAACAAGAGCTTGTTTGTTGGAGAATGTAACGCCAACGATGATCGTAAGCTAATTTGCTAAATCTCAACTTAGTTTTCAGTTTTTCGCGCAATTTATTCTATATGAAAAGTTTTGATTTCTTTATCGAAGCTTTTAAGTAATATTGCAATTCTTTTCGTTTTGCTTAAACTATTTACATTATTTCTTCTCCATATCTTACTTCGGTTGTATTAGTTTTTGAACCCTTTTTTTTGTCAAGTCTTTAAAATATCTTGCTATTTCTCTGTACTGTACTTCATATCGCAGTACATCGGAATATAGCCGTAGCTGAAGAATGCTGTTGCCAAAGTACCTGTTTCTTATGTTTTGCGAATAGTCGATAAAGAAGAACCAGATATTGGATCTCGAATTTTTTAATTTTCGATTGAAGTGGAGGAAAAACGGGATAAATTTTAAACTTAATTTCACAACATAAACATTGCGTTATTTGAAAACATGTAATAAAACATTATATGTTTAGGGTCGAGCGTTTTGGATAAGGTTAAGATATAATGTTAGTGAGGATGACAGCAATGATTTGGAACTACTAAAACCGGAATTAATGATCAAATTTAGAAAAGGTCGTTTGCAATTTGTCATACATTTTACTATCATTAGACAGCTTTTTTTCGTATAATTCTATACGGGTATTTTTTTAGTTTTGCGCGTTTCCGCGTTATCTTGACAAAATCAATGGACTCAATACTCCTTCCTCAATGGTTTTTTTTTCTCACATTCAGTGGGATGTGAATCTAGGCAGTAATAACTATTGCTACTGGAAATTCATGCTCTTGTCGTCGATAGAAAATGAGTTTGTATTATCGTAGTTTTTTAGTTCTTGGTGGAGTGACAAATGATGCAGTGGTAAGTTCACCTGCTGCCGAAGATTGGCAGTCGGTCAACTTTGCACCACTGGAATGGGTACTGATTGGTATGGACGATCACTGGATAAGAATTTCAGTAAAAAATATTGAAATACCCGATGAGCGTGATGAAAATGATCTTGATGTAGAGCAGAGGAATACTTTAAGGGGCCTTATTGTTAGTACTTTAATGTTTTTGACAAGTTCACAATTTAGATGAATGCTGTGTTGCAATTCAGTTTCTCTTTGTTCAGAAACGCTTATTTTTAACTTTTCTGGTTTGGTTGAATGAGAAACAAAAATTACAGTTCAATGAAGGGATTTGCACGTTGAACGGCCAGAACGATGGATGCGGGCGAGTGGTATTCGTCCATGCAGGATACACACCACCAAATGGTATTGGATCAGATTTTTTTTTAAAATTGTTTCTTTCAAGTTCATTTTGAGAATTTCATTTCTTATAATTTGTTTTCAGATTTCTTCATTAAATCGCATTTGGTCACTGTTTTATACAATGCTCCAGCGGGAAGCTCATTTCGATTTGTTTGGGAAAGTGTCCCCGTAGCTGTAGCCAATGCTTCGCTTCAAAAAAGAGATCATGCAGTTACCGCGGATTCCATGCCGGGTGAATTTTTCATTTTTAGAAATAGCTGGAGTTGACTAATGTGGTAGTAAGGGGGTTTTATTTCGCACATGTTTTATAATTTGTGTAGCTGATACCTAGAAGTTGATATTTCAAAACAGTCTTTTAGAAACTATTGATCTTTGGTGTATCTATAACCAGATTTTTTTCTAATATATTATTACAGAATTCCCATGTGGTAGCACTCTTATGGCAACATTTGATTCTCAGTATCTTACAAATCCAGGTGGGATGCCAACAGATGGCAAATTCACAACTGTACTTCCATTCACGTCAACTGTAGGAATATGGCGGTCAATTAATATGTACCGGCTGTCGAGATGTCAGTTATCCATTAATTTCAATTTTTTCTCACCAATTAATAATTGCTAAAGTTTTGATGTTGTATTTGGAATAATTACATTCTACCACAAATATAGCACAGTTCGTATATGTAAATGTCGCCAGGTGTATATCAAGCGAAATGTTCTACTAACTTGCTAATCTACTTGTTATTTTTTCTTTTTTATGATAATAATTAGTTTTATGGGTTTCTTGTGACTTCTTCATGTTATATAACTTTCAACTCACATAGGGCGTGGAGGTTATGAGAATAATTTAAAATGTCGATGGACAATAATTCGACCGATGTTTACTGGTATTATGCTTAAAATAATATCAATGGATCTTGAGGAACATATTGACTGTCGTTTTGATTATGTTGCTTTTTCATCGGATGCAGGTGGTGTCTCCTATGAGGATGGACAGCTTGTGTAAGTTCTAACGTTGTTTTAAAAACTTTCGAAGAACCATTGAATTCTTGTGATGATTTTCAGTGGTAATTTCGTCAAATTTTGCAAACACAAAGATGTTGGAACGGAAGAGCTGTTTAGCTCGGAAGAAGCCATAACAATCTTTTTCATGACAGATAGGAATAGAAGTGGCCGAGGGTTCGTTATTGAATACAGGCTGGGTAAGTTCAGCATATTCCGATTTCACTTTCGCCTTGTTAAAGTTTTCATTGTTCAAGTTTTACTAAGTTTAAAACTTTATTTTTACTCTTTTGTTTGCGTTGTGGTCGTGATTTGGTTTAATTCGACACGATGAGTGAGTGCCAGTATGTCCCTTAACATTGTCCATTTGCGTTTAGTTTATAATTCGAATTTTTATTTATGTTTCAAGGGGTACCACAATGTTTAGTGGGTTTTTTTCGGTTTTCATTTCAGTTTTACAAACTACAATGATCATAAGATAATTTAATAAAGTAAGAATTATGTACGCTACTCGGTGTTTTTCAGTTTGCCAATCATTTGATTACATACCATTATTGGCGGGCGTTTTTGATCGGATTATACGAAGTCCAAATTATCCAAATGAATATAGCAACAATTTATCATGCTCGTGGTCAGTCATGCTGGAAAGTAATAGACCGATTTTGGCTAAATTTTTGGCTATGGATATTGAAGAAAGTCCTTCATGTAGAAAGGATAACGTTATTGTGGTAAAACTTCCTCTTCTATTGGATTTCTCACTATACTAATTTTTCGAATTTCTTATGAAACCTAAATTTTTCCAGCACTCCACTCCAATCTATTTGGATGAAACGGCTGGTGACAAATTGTGCGGCAGTCTTTCTGAATGGACTAAAACTTTTTCAAATGGAGTTTTTATTAGCTTCACGACCGACTCGAATACAGCCGGAAAGGTTGTTCATATTTTCTGTTTTTATTTGTCATCGTTTTCTTACCTAGAAAGAGGTAAACTGAAGGATATTCTTCATTGCTGAAAGCACTTAAAGTATGTCTGTATTTCTACATTATATTGTAATGTCCGAAATGCGAAAACTTAGGGCTTCCAATTGCAACTGACGGAGCAGATTCATGACTGTAGTTCAGACGAACTCGTCCTTGCAGAAGGTGATCTTCCAAAAGTTCTCACTTCTCCTGGATTTCCAAAAAGTATGTCGACGTGTTCCATTTTTCAAATTGTCGTATTGAGTAAAGTTGTCGGGAAAACGCAGAGAAATATTTGAAATGGCTTTGCAGCCTCACCAAATTCTTTGGATTGCATTTGGACAATCAGTGCATTCAGCGGACACCGGATCAAGTTCACAGTCGACCCAATCAGTTTCAATGTTGAGGATAGTTCGATGCATATCAATTTGTATGCATATCGGCCTTAAAATTTATTGATTGATTTTTAAATTTTATTGATTAACAATCAAGTTGGCTTTGAAGGTGTGGAGAAGCAATCACTCAAAACAGTTCGGAGTTAGAAGAGGAGATGCAATATATTTCTCACGCTTCAAAATTTGATCAAATAATTGCGAAAAATTACAGATGTTCTACTAATTATTTGGAGATTCGAGATGGACCTTCAAAGTTGTCTCCATTAATTGGGCGTTATTGTGGAAAAGAACCACCGAGTACCATCTTCAGTACCGGATCATATCTCAGCATTCATTATCAAACAGATTCATTTGCTGGTTTCTCTGCTTGGAACGCTACGTATGAAATTGGTGGAGTTTTATAAAAAATTAATACGTAATCAAATTTTTAAGAAGTTTGCAATTGATTTTGTGTGGTACCAAAATAATTAATTTAATTGTCAGAGAGGATATACAGTCTGCTCATTTTCCATTTATTTTGCTTTCAGCATCATGTGGAGGTAGTATTGTTGTTCCTATGGATGAAAATCGTGTGATTAATAGTCCAAATTATCCCGAGCCTTATCCAAATCAAGCTTTTTGTGAGTGGACTGTTGTTGCTCCTCGAGGACATTTCGTCTACGCAACGTAAAAATTTAAGCACTGGTTATTGTTATTTGCGTTTTACTTGTTGTGATTTTATAAATGATTTCATTGTGATTAATCTCTAGATTCGATCATCTCTGGATTTTATTTACTGAAAATTGCACGGATGACAGTATTTCTTTACAAGAACGCAATCGTAATGGTAAATCTTGCTACTTTTATTGTATTTGGATTGGACATTATTGTGTCTGATCATCACTTCAAGTTTTGTCGTCAAATTTCTTTTTTTTTTAAGAAAGATGAATATAAGAATTTAGGTGAATATATTCTGAAACCAATTTGTATATCGAATGCAGTTCGCGGAAAACATTTCACATCGTCTCAAAATATTCTTTTTGTTTCATTTCGATCAAACAATACTGTAGGACGATCGAGCCGTCTATTCTGCTTGGAAAAAAAGTGCGGTTTTCGCCTCAGCGTGAGGCCTAGTAGAATAGGTACCAGTTTAAATTTATTTGTACCAAAGATATTTGTAAGCAGAAAATATAAAATTTCGTTTATAGAATGTGGCGGAGATGTAAATGATGATTCTGGCTACATCACCACTCCGGGCTACCCCAATCAACTGCAGACTAATATAATATGCGACTGGACATTTCGAGCTGGAATCGGCTTCCGTTATGTTTTCGACTTCACATTCGTCAATCAAGAGGTGAACTCCTTAAGAATCAGAGAATAGGATATGGTAAAACTTCTCACTCTGAAATGTTCGGAAATACTGACAAAACTGATTGTTTTGCACAGATCTAATTTTCTTTCTGTGAAAACCGTAAGCAGATGATAGCCTTTTCAACTTCGTCTTCTTAGCAGAATAGTCTGTTCAACTTCTTCTTAGCTAAATAGTCTCTTCAACTGTTTTCCTAAATCATGTTTTTTATCTTTTTAAGACTGGATATAACGACGGTGGTTGTTATCCAGATATTTATATTGCTAACGGCTTCAATAGATTGGTAGATTACCATGATTTTGTGGATCATTTTTTCTGTTCCAATGAAACACGATTCGTATCAACGGCAGATTTAATCACAATGCGTTATAATGGTCGAGCTGCTATGCTTGAGAAGGAAAATGTGCGTGAGCGTGAAATAATGTCCGAGAAAATTTATGCTCCATTCCGAATCACTTACTTCAAGGTACTTTTAAATGCATCGCAACAGTAATTAAGAATTGGTCGACTGAAATTTCCATTTCGACTTTCTAATAATGCACATTTTCTTTATTTTGTTATCATCTTTATATATATATTTTTTTATGTTCTCCCGTCCTCCAAAGCGACCAATATTGAATGTCTTTTTTGAAATGCCAAACAGATTAATAGTAGTAAGCTGTTGAGCAATAGAATCTATTTTTTTTAAACTTTTATACACGCTTGATATAAGGTAACAGCAATTTTTCAATATTTTTTTTGAGGTACCAGCTGAATACGATGAGAATGTATGCATGTATCACGTTAAAAGCAACAAGACAATTGAGTTGAAAAAAGCTTCGGGACATCCAGTTGCTGTATCATCTGAGATTGGTCTTACTTTTTGCATGCTATGAATACACGTTTTGTTTGTCAGATGTGATTCAAATATCGCAACAATTATTTCAACTCATCGATAGAGCGAAAATCATGGTTGCAAATACTTATTTCATAGATCACGAGTTGTATCGCTCCGCAATCTTCATCATTCCAGATTACTGCCATCTACTCATAGAACGGCAATTTCCAATTGGTACAACAGTATTACGTTTCAAAAATTTTTCCGTCTCTGAAAGATCATTTTGGAAACAAAATAGTAGATGCTTGGACACTGAAAGCTATGTGCTTATAACAGGTTGCTAATCTCCCCAATCTGCGTTACATTTTGCTTGTTGTTTTTTGACTTTTTCTTTACTTGTATTAATAGGATTTGACAGAAATTAATACATTAAATTTCTAAAAAAAAAGAGGGAGCAGCGAGATGAATCACCAGGATCAGTATGATTAGTGCATAACAGAAATTAATTATGGGATCGACTAAATCGATTAAAGATAGCAGAATTTCAGCGACTGGCAATGAGCCATGGCCTTTTGAAGAACGGTTTTGCGATGGATCCTTGAAGAAAATTACCAATTTCACAGTAGCGCTACTGCAAAGAAGTTTTGATATCCACGTTTTTCGAAGACTGCACTCGTCATCAATCACTTTCAATCTCACCGTCCAGTTCATACGTAACTTTGAATACTTGCACGAACATTCGCGAATGGAATGATTTGTATTTTCTGCTGACATTTCCCGAACTTCTGCTTCATAAATGATATTCCTGCGTTGTCAAGATATTCTAATTTCGCAAAATAATTCCAGCTTGCGGTGGTTTGATTCAAGGATCAGAATCGGGTATTTTAACAAGTCCTGGTTTTTATGAAAGAGAAGATAGCACTTACGAACCTGATACGCAGTGCGTTTGGAGTTTGAAAGCTCCCGAAGGGCACATTGTTAAGGTTCGATTAACGTTTGTAGAAAGGAAAGTGCAGATATTTTCTGTGGTGATTGAAAGGAAGAATGATAAAAGAATAAATGCAAGGAGCATTCAGAACATAGCCTCGTATCTTTCTATACAGCCGGTCTCATCGATAGTTTCGTGGGATATATCTCATTTTAAAATTTTTGTTGGATTACTGGTGTACTGAGGTTTTTGAATTGTTAAATCAAAAGAGATTTCAGATTAAAATAACTGATATGGATTTGGAATATAACGTGGAATGCAAGCACGATTTCTTGAAACTGTTTGAAGGTATTTATTTGGAGCAGGTCATGGGCAGATGTTACACTTTTCAAAGATTTTTGGAGAGATTAATTTAAAAGGTTAAATGGAACTGAGTTTTATTGTAGGAGGTGGTACTGATGCATCGTTGGTACACATGTATTGTAATAATCCAGACGACGAACCAATACAAGATCGATTCAGAGAAGTGAAATCCAGAGGGCGATATCTAACACTATATTTTTTTACTGACAGCTCTATTGAGCGAAAGGGATTTCGTCTGGAATACAGTTTTTCTAGCTTTGAGGATGGTAGTTCTTTTTATATCAACAACTATTCAGCAGAATTTTTCATACAGATATTTTTGTTTGTAAATTATTTTTGCAGAATGTGGGTATACGACAAACCGTATGACAGGTACAGTGATAAGCCCAAGAAGTCCACAAGATTATCCCAATCATGTGTATTGTTTGTGGGATATTTCGGTACCGTTAGGTTATCACATAGCATTATATTTCCATCGTTTTGACATACAACAATCGGATTCGTGCAGCAAGGATTACATCAAGGTTGTTGCAATAAATTGAAGTTTTTCGGTTGATTTCTAACAAGTTCTGTAAAGCAATGCACAGTATAAATCTTAATCGGCGCTGAAACGATATTCATCCCCTTTTGCAGTTAGGAAGTCAGTCTCTTTATCTGTGGTATTCTTAATAAACAGGTCACGCAGAATCGTTTTTTTTAATTATAATATTAAGTATTCTGAAAATTTCCTTTCCTGCGTTCACTAAACTGATGCTTATTGAACATTAATTTTTGTGCAATATACTTTAGATAAGCCAGGAGCATCACTCAAGGGCTATGGCACCAGTTGGAGGTTATTACTTCCTTTTCGATCATGAAGAAGAGCTGAAGAAGATCTGTGGATACGAAACACCTCGTGTCTTACGTTCAGAAAGTAATCGTATCAAAATCGAATTCAAGTCGGATGACAAAATCACAGGGAAAGGATTCAATATCACTTGGAAATCAGGTTGAGCCATCATCTCAAGTTGCTATTTTATTGATAATTGTTGTAACTCAAACTTGGGTAATTAAACCTTTGTTCATAAAACATAGAAAAACTATAAGCGCGTTAGAAATACAAAAGTAAAACAATTAATGATCATAAGTCCAGAGTAATTGGTGTCAAGGTCAAGCCGATTGAGGTCGTCGTGTCGGAGCAGTAGAGTAAAACTGCTTTTGGAGGTGTTGACTTCGGCTTATATATCCATCCATCACCATGGGTCAATTAGGTCAGTACATGTCATATTTGACATGGCGTTGTGTTGATTGATCTCATGTCGACAGGAGCTCTTTGTATCTTGGTGATAGCTCTTCGATGCTATCCCAACAATAATGATGTCAGATACAAATGTTTGAGTTGTGATATCATGGCGAAATATTGGTCAAACATTTGCATAGCTATAAGAGTATGATAATAAATGAAAACTAAGTTTGGTAAAACCGGCTTTTGTATGAGAAATAGTTTAGAGTGCGGTACAACTTTTCGATTGAACCATGGTGTAGTGACATCACCTCATTACCCACTTTTTTATCCAAACGAAGATATGGAATGCGATTATCGGATAGAACCCGAAAACGATGGTGCACTCATAATCACATTAAAAATTCTTGATCTGGAGCTCGACCCGAATATTTGTATGTTTACTCTGTTGCATTCACGAAATATTTTCTGTATTGTATTGTTAATGCAGCATATGTTGTGCATATCACCACCATTCTTTTGATATCAGGCGGAGTTTCCAGTCATGAACATGTTGCTAATTTGTATCTGTGGAGTAGATACATGCTTATATTAATACTTTTATCATTTCAGTAGTCCCAATTTACTTTAAATTCAAAATTTTTAGGCGATTATAATCGGCAGCCATGCAACACAGATTTTTTAGAGCTAAGAGACATTTCAACAAAACGTGTTATTGATACATTTTGCGCAAATCATGATAGCGGTGAAATAGCTCCCATATCTGTTAAAGTAAGTTTTGTGTTTATGATAAAATATTATCATAATATAATGCTAGAAACTTCCGACAGTCTGTATTTGTTACCGGAATGAAATAGAGAGCGAAAAATGAAAATTCAAAATGTTTGAGCACATATGGAACTAGTGAAGTGCACTGATTCGTAGTTGTTTTTTAAATGAAGTGACGAAAAATGTTTTGATTGTTTTTAGTGTAGTTTTTTTCTTGAAATAACACGTACTATATTTTATTAAGCGGTTCAGCAAAATTTATTGGCAAAAGAAAGTAAATTTTAGGGACCGGTAGGTGTGCGTTTTGTGTCAAATACATCAATCTTTGAAGATCTTCTTAATCGTCGTAAAAACCAGCGTGGTTTCAAAATATCGTATGCTTTATCAAGTAAGTAATTTGGGCGGTCTTTATAGTTTGTGACAGATAAGTTTTGCTTTAAAGGTTATTATTCTGTACGAGATTATCATTTGCATTGAATAAGAGTCTGGGCAAAAAAATAGTGGAAGTTGTGAAAAACGAAAAGGACAAGAGTCAGTCATTTATTGCAAAATCTCCTTTTGATGAAAAAAATTCTAAATGCAATGAAACCTTTGTTTGCAAGGGTTAATGTAAATCTTGAGAGCACAGAAATTGTAAGTCTTGTTAATTTCGAAATGTGATCTTTGTTCACAATGTAATGCCTTGCTAATTACAAAAAAAAAAACTGTGATCCTTGTTTCAAAAATTTAAATTCTTTGTTTCGTAACTACCAGGGACAATGATGTAATGCAGTGATGCAAAATTATTCCGTATATAACCCAAGCAATTATCCCTAAACATTGGTTTTCTAATCGATCGTATGGACTGTCTCTACGCGATCCGACGTCTTCAATTTCCTATCACTATTTATCTTACCTTGCTTTATCTAAATTATTCCGCGCTTTATTAATAAAATTGTTTGGCAGTCAACATCGAATTCACGACAAGTCGTGTCCATTATGGATCAGCTCACACTTCCTGTTTTCACAAAGTAAAAATTGTGAAACAAAGGAGGAAGCGAGGATATATTAATGTATTAATTTTCATTTACGTATTATGGATGTTATGCGTTATCTTTATATGCAGAAGTCCGATTTACTTTGCAGAATGCGGTGGTGAAATCAGTTTTAAAGAAGGGACAGGATTTATGTCGACAGTTGTTTCGTCTCCTGGTTTTCCTCTGCCATATCATCACAATCTTGATTGCGTTTGGAACATATCTGCACCTGAAAAACGAATTATTAGCATTAAGCAAGTTTTTCTTTAGGAGTTGTATCTCAGTCGGTAAGTTACCGGTCGAATGATCAAATTCGGCTTTATTGAATAGTGTGAAGGATTATTTTCGGAGTATTTCTTCTGTAAAGTAATCGACGACTTTCATCATTGTCATTAGTATATGTCAACTCATAGATCTTGTTATTTAAGAAATTTCTCCTATCATCCAGCAAAATGAATTGGCATGTTCGCGTTGCTATACGCATGCCATATCTTTCAATGAACCTTTATACAAAAGCTTATTTGCTACATTATCATTAAGCTAAAATAATAAGTAGGAAAAAATATTATAGAGATTTTTTTTAGAAACACACATTTTCATTTGGAAGAATCATCCGACTGTTCATTTGATTTTGTGGAGTTTTTCGATGGATCAGAAATTAACAATGCATCAAGCTTGGGGAAGTTTTGTGGCTCAGTTATCGCATTCAATCAAATTTCAACAAGTAGCCGATTCTTGGTCGTGAGATTTTATTCGGACAGAAGCACAAACAAAGGAGGATTCAGAATTATCGTAACTGCCTCCCTTGGTATGCTTTTCCTGCCTTTCTTTTTCTGATAACAAGGAAGAGGAATCACTTCTACAAATTGGGGTTGTTTGATTCAAATCGCTTTGAAATAAAATTTATTTTTTTTTTTATGTAGAAAATATTGGTGGAGTAGCGAACTGATGATTCGAATAATTTTTTCGAAGTACAGATAAATTATGTGCTAAAGCCATTCTTATGAGAAATGTTTAGCCATTTGCTTTATAGTTTTGTTGTGTATATTACAAAATTGGCGATCAGGCCCTTGCATTTGTAAAGAAGAGTTTCATTTGTTAAGGCCCAGACAGTGGATGTGGTGGCGAGATCAATGTTGATAATAGTTACAAACTCACAGCACCTTTAAATTCTAAAACAGGCAAATACTATAACTTTTTGCGTTGTGATTGGACATTAAAAGCACCAGTGGGAAAAGTGCTTGAAGTGCAATTGGATGAATTGGAATTGGAAGCTCCTGATTCAGAAACAGGACGTTGTTATGATTACATTGCGGTATGAATGCTAGTTATGGATGCTTCAAAATTTCTAGAATCACTCTGCTTTAGCTGTTTCTGCACTATTTTGTCCAGTCTTCCTCAGCTTGAAAGAAAATTTCAAAAATTCAGATTTATGATGGTTACAAGTCGATATCTCCAATGCTGTTATCAAATACATGCAAGGTCACGGAACACCTCCCTTTGATTATGCAAAGTTCATATCGCGTCTTGCATATTTATTTTGAATCCGATTCTGACAAGGCTTTTCAAGGATTCAAAATGGAATTCAAAACTATCACAGGTATGTTTTTCAGCCCTAAAAAATATATATTATTTTGTTCTGCTGTAAAATCATCATTTTTCATTCGTCCATATCAAAAAATGTAATTAGTTTGCAGTACTGTTAAACTTTATGTCTGTGATGCTTACTAATTCACAATAGTATTGTAATCCTTTATAATCTGTCGAATTCCAAGGCATTTCAATTTTAAGTATCTCACACTCATCAATTTGCAAAAAATATGCTTCTTTTTGAATCAGAGGATTTTTCATGTTTTATGATTATAGCTCCATGTGGAGGTCGGCGAAATGCTGCCACGAATCCTGTCGAACTGCAGTATGAAAGTGAAAAAAGTTAGATATATGTGCTTTGTTTGCTACTACAATGATCTTGAAACTTCTGTTTATCTTCTTAATACCTTTGATCACGTTATTTTGACTACTGTGATATAGTATCGTATGTAGGTACTGCTCGAATTTTTTGTAAGAAAAGGTGAAATCGTAGAGTATTAGAAGCAGACAAATTTATCACTCTAGTAAATTGCAGTGCTAACTCGAATTTCTCCGAAGCATCAGCGTTGTCGTTGGATAATTTATTCAAAGGAACAAATGCCCCTACGAGTTGGCTTTAGGTTCTGTATTTCATAATGTATCGGTAAACTACGGTAGTTTGTTTCCAAAGTATTTATCATAATGGACATCATTTTTCAGTCACTTCTCTTTTCCTTCCTCAACAACCAACTGTAAGGATGAGTATATGGAAATACGAGATGCTGGTGCACCTGCTGATTGTCATCATCCCGCTTGTCGTGATATGAATGGTAGACTACAGGTTGTCCGACTATGTGGCAACACACTGCCGGCAGAGTTTATTTCAGGGACAAGTGTAATTCAGGTAAAAACGATTAGCCATTTGAAAATGGAGTAAAGACATTACACTAGCGATACTTGTTACTGCTTCTGGACGTGTCACGTTTCATCAAAATAAAGTTACGTGCTGTTCTTACTGTCATAACTAACTCATGCATCGAACATAAATTCGATGTTTTTTTCAAAACTTCCTGCCAGGGATAATATTTAGTTTTTTCAGATAACAACATCAGCAATACTTCAGAGCGAACATATTGCTACTTTTCGTCTCTCTTATCAAACGCTTAATTGTTATTTTTTCTTCTTCCTTTCACTTATGAAAATCCATTAGAGCTATTAAATCACGAGAATTCAAAGAATATTTCAGATTGAGCTAATTGATTGGTACATTTACCCATTCATTTTTTCAAAAGCATATGAAAGGAAAAGATAAACGAGATTTTACGTGACAAATTTCGATATTTCTTTCCCACTGCAGTTTGAAAATTTTTCCAGCATGTAATCGAACAATCGCTACCCAGCAATCGATGACTGGTCATATAACAAGTCCAAACTACCCTAATCCGTACGATCATAACAGCTCATGTTCTACAACTCTAACTGCTGTGATGGGATATCACATTTTTTTGGTCTTTAAGGATTTTAAACTGGAAAAACTTCGGCGATCATTTAATGGTCGATTGCCTAGTTCTGTTCGGGAAATGTTTGTTTATCTCTTTGCTTCCAATTTCTTGCTTATTTCTCATTCCTATCGAGTATAGAATAATTTTTGTCAATGGATTTGGACAAAATCTCTACACGGTTAGTTTTTAGTCATTTATGGTTGCATTAAAAAGTGTTCAGGTTAAACGGTGGTCGACGTTCTGGATCAAATATAATTGATCAATACCCCGGCCTTTACAACAGTCGATTCTGTGAATATGATTATATTGAGGTGAAATAATGCCATTTTCCATTATTTTGACTGCAAAGAAGCACATCGAAAGTATATTAATGATTTTCAAAGACATCACTTTAAAACTTTTTTCAACTTTCACAGAATTTGACGGTATTAAGCAATCAAAATTTTCTATAATGGGCCCGATTTCTTTCTATAATTTTGATCTGTTCAGGATCTATTGAAGTATCTTGCTGATTTCCTTATATAGATAATTGATTCCTTTGGAAATCGAACAGAACGATATTGCGACTATAAACTACCACCCAGCTTTCTCAGCTCTAGCAATAGATTGGAAATTTATTTCAAAAGCGATGGCTCAATGGCGCCGGGCGGATATGATATTTATTATTATACAGTTCGGCCTTCAGGTTTATGCTGAATTTTTAAATTTTAATTTCCATACAGAGAAATGTATTTAAAATTTCATAATTTACTTCGAATTTGCAATCAATAAATCACACCCTTTGTAGACAGTCTATCATTTATCTACTACGATTTTGGTGTCACAAGTGAGCCACAGGGTGCAGTCACAAATGTTGGTTATCCAGGATATAAGAATCGACAGAGGATGAGGTACAAAATCTTCATATGGTCTGCAGATGTGATAAGTTAAAAATTTTCCCAAAAGTATTTTAGGCTTTCCTACCTCCCTCTTCTCTTCCCTCATTTTTTCATTAGTAACTTGAACTCCATTTTTAAATGATCTTAAAAGAGATTGCGCTATTCTCCTGCTGCATCATGTATAAATTGTGACGTAACTTGACTGATATCATTGATTTAATCGTAAGTTCCTTCGAATGTTGATCGCATTGCCTGATTTGCAGTTCCCATAGTTAAAATAAATGACTGGCTACTTTTTGCATTTTAAGAACGATATTATTGGCCATAAGTTTCATATCGTTCTTAAAAAACAATATCACAGATGGAGGATTGATCTGCCGAACGGTCATAAATGTAAATTAATTCTCTTGACCATGGATTTTGGAAAGAGCACAAATGGTGAATGCGTTGAAGGTGATCATATGATACTGGGCGAGATCAGGTCTGAAGGATCGGAGAATTCACCACTCAGTTATCTTCCGTGCAGAGATGCTGTAAGATTTTTAAACATTATTCGTGGCGTTGATATTAAAACTCAAGACATAAAAAGTAAATGATTTGTGAAATCATTAGCAATGTATCAGAAGCGAGAAGTGAATTAAGCTGTGGAAGGACGTCATACAAAGTTGGAGAAGGAAATTATAAGTATTATGGAAATTCGATGTTTCATCTTTAGTATATTTGATCGATTCAATGCTTGATCTTCAGTATATGAGATCATTGTATGTTGAAAATGTTCTCCATTTTGCACCCTTAACATACAGATAAAATTTGCTAGATTTGAATACAGTGCAATAAGAACAAAGTTTTTCTTTTAGGTCAACTTGCCAAAAGAGATACCCATTGAGCGGGGTGCCGCAGTACTTCTCGAATTCTATACCGATGATAACATGACAGATAATGGTGACGGATTCAGGATCGAATGGACCTGCGATTTTATTATGCAAGTGTGACTTTACCATTAATGTCATTGGTTGCTATGCTTTATCGTAGTGTATGTACCGTGGTTTTATCTTCCAAAAACATTCAGAAGGGAGTGACATGTATCGTCAATTCAAATGCTCAGCTTTTTATCGTAAGCCTTTGAAATTTCTCTTGTGAAAAAATAAAATGGACTGTGTACCATTTGCAAACAGCAGTAATAATAACTACATTTGAGATCTTTGCAACGGTCGTGAGCGGTCGGTTGTGTGAGGGGCAGTGACAAAGAGGTTTGGCGCCAAGGTTATTTTCAAACCAACGTTAACCCAATTTCCTATGATCCATGGTGAAACCTAACCAAAAACAGCTTACAATGGCCCGGGTGGCGCCCGTAACAATAAGGACCGAACTGGGCCCTATCCAATGAACCAGGATATCGGTCGAGAAATGGGTTACACTTTACAGGTCCCGTTTCTGACCAAAGGCATGGGTCTGTAATGTTAGAAATGGAAGAACCTCCGAAGCGGCAGAAATATACTTCATCAGAGAACCGGAAAAACGAGGCTACCAAAAACAGATGTGGAAGCAAGAATATCCGAATTCTACGATAACTGCATTACGATTAGCTGACCAGCGACGATATATTATCAAAAGCAAAGTGTTCAGCGAAATTGAACTGGAAGAAATGTGGAAAATCTGTGAAACTGGAGTTCAATCACCTCCACGAAATTGTTCAATAACATCTGGGGAAACAACTTCAAGTCGATGCTGAAGAAAACGTTAATGCCTCACAAGAACGAAACGAAGAACATTTGAGATTTAAAACGGGTGACCTTACTCTTAAGCAACAGGAATTGAAGGATAAATACTGGCACACGCTGCACTAAATTTAAAAAGGAGAAAACTCCCGAGTTTGAAGATGGTACCTAGAAAACAATTAGCACCATTGATAAAGGATGCAAATTCTGCACTTGCAGCAGTCCACATCGAACAGATAAAACCAGTTTGCCTATAGTACAGCAGTAATAGTTACAAAAGAACTATGGATTGCACTATGGAAATCATCTAGTAGATTGACTGAGGGGGCTGGAATTCAACTCCCAGCGGATGCGAGTTGAAATTAAAAATTAAAAAATTTACAAAAGCGCAAGCTGAAGAGTGATGGCATCAAGAATTATCTTATTAAAAAATGCTTATTAGATATAAGGAAAATTGCTGAAGCATTGGAGATTGTCAAACAACAAATAACAGCAACAGCAAACAAAATCAAACGAATACGAGTGGGTTGCCATTTCCTTCTCCATATAAAATTTAGTTGTTTACGTGTAAACGACTAAGAAATTGAAAAAAAATAATAAAATAAATTAAATTAAAATACGACCGCTTCGAAGAAGCGACCGCTCACGATCGACTAGCATATGCCTGTAGTAAAGAACTGGTGGAGTCACAAGCCGGAAAAAGTGATTGCAAACGAGCACGCAAAATTACTATGGGACTTCCGAATACAAACTAACAAGCTTTTGGAGTACAATACCCCAGATATCATGATTGTCGAGAAAGAAAAAGTGTGGATCATAGATATTGCCATACCAGGTAACAGTCGAATTAATGGGAAACAACTGGAGACAATCACTCTATATCAGGACCTAAGAATAACTACAGAGAATCTGGCATAAACCGGTACAAGTGGTCCCAGTGGTAATTGGCTGTCCAAGGCTCTAAGCAAACACTTAGAAACAATTGGAGTCAACAAAATCACCATCAGTGAGCTGCAGAAGGCCACTTTACTGAGATCTGTTCGCATCCTTCGCCGATACATCACGCAGTCCTAAACGCTTGGGAAGTGTTCGACTAGTGATTTGTGATACTAATTCCAGTATTGTAACATCAGTTGCTGTGTTTTTGTTTCAACAAAATGAAATAAATGATAACTACATTTAAGTAGATTGAGACATGACCAAACTGAACAAGGTCGAACGGAAATAAAATGTAGGGAGAGTAGTATGTGCCGAAACATCTCTCTATCAAATAATTATACGAGTAACGACTGTCAGCAAAAATCGTTGAGACGCATTTGCACAACGAGAATTGGCCCATGACGCAAAGACATGATTGTGAAAACTACGTACTCCTCAGTGTTAGGTGTTCGCATGCAGTTCTTTTTGAACAAAAACTTCCTTATATTGTTGTTGATGTATTCGCCTCATGCTCTAATTGATTTGTTTTCTGGTAATTCAAGTTCACTCTTGGAGTAGTTGCATACCCTTTTTTTTCACTGAGATGCAACAGTTTCAAATACCTCAACAATCTCCGACAATGGCCGTATAAAAGAATAAATCTACGCCACCTGGGCAAGAAGTATCGTTCTGAGTCCAAAACACAATAACAAGGAAAATGGAACACAACAACAACTTGCATCTATGGAACCGGACGTATGAAGACAATGCTCCACAGAAACCCTGTAACCAAGAAGGACAAACGCTAAGGAAAAAAAGCATACACTTGTAACACTTTGATCAGCGTGTATCCGTGGGACTTCATAACGGTTAGTTTTGTTGGATCGGGGGCTTAATTCCTTGAATTTTATCCACGTGTAGCGAAAAGTTAAGCAGAACTGCCGGAATTGTTTACTACTGAACGATTTATTACTGAAGAATTTTGTGATCGCCTTTTTTACATTATTTAATTGCCATAATTTAGATTGTTAGCAGGGAATACTGTTTTAGTACGGAAGAAAACTAGCATTAATCTCATGTCATTCCCACATCAAATGCAATGCTGGTTGGTTTTTTAAAAGGGGTCATAAGAAATAACATACTTAAGAGTATTAATAACCGTGGTATTTGATATTCTTGAAGCGTATATTGTTATCGTTTGGATCAAAAAGTTGAGAGGGTTCATTGGATAAGACTCAGCTCGTGGCGTAATTATTTCCAGTTTTTTCTCACGTTGGGTTACGTATAACATATCTAGCATCTAGTCTTGTATCCAGTGTTGTGAAAGTAGATAGTATCTTAAAGGTGCTATAAAACTCATTTCGGGAGCACATTTTGTAGTAAATGGAAGAGTGCTGCTGATCAGTGCTCAAGTATTTTTTTTTGGCTTATATTATTGATCTTTTGCTGCTTAATGTTATGAAAGAGCTTGACTGTACTTTTTTAGTGGTGAATTATATACAGGATGATAGAGTGGAGGGATTGATGTTACGCGTCGATCGAGCTGATTTGTGTTCACAAAATTCATATTAGGATAGTCCTCTATAGACCGGAAGCGCTATTTATTGTACACATTGCAATTGATTCAACTCGGCTTTGTGGGGGTAGAATGCGTTTCAGCACAATAATTTTCAGGTATACTGTTTTGATTACACTATAATGAAACTTAGTATTCATCTTTTCGTGTTGATTTTTTTCTTCCTTTTGCAGTTTCGAGTGTGTATTCGCAGTAGAGCTGTTGAAACTTCAGAACGGTTCTGAATATTTATTCCGGTTCTTGCTTTTTAACGTTTTTGCGTCGCACATATGGCAAGTATTTGCTTTTCATAGTACGAAGCGATATATGATGCATGGTCTTAATTTTCTTTGAACTTTACTGCAAAAAAAATTCAGCACCGTAATTTTTGATCTGAAATGCTTTTAGCTATATAAATTTCTAGAAATTTTTGTTATGACTCTGTTACAAAAGTGAGCAATCAATTTTGTAGGCTCTAGGAAAGGATGAGTGGTCGAAATCGATCATAAAAAGGAACTTATGTAGATTTTTCAACCACCAACATCAATAAAAAGTCATAGTGATCTGCTCTTGGATCGACGGATACAAAGTTGGTGTGCCATCACGGCCATTCATTTTGGTGCTGCTGCACCGGAACTCCTTGATGCAGTATGTAAATTGCGAAACCCGCTCTTGTTCTTTCTGATACTAAACTCGTTTTGAAGAAAATTATTGCTTGTAACCAAAGCGATTTTTTTCTTGTTGCAGTAAGAATCGGTTGGTTCAAAAACGTTAATTGCTTTTTGAATGAGATTCGTTGTTAAAAGTGAGCACTAGTCCAGATTTATTATTCTGATCATTGCATTTTTCAAGTTGGCAAAGATTTGAGCGATGTGCATGTTAAAAAATTGTTTGGCGTTCCGTTTGTTCTCCTTGCAGATGGGAAATATCAGCTTGACTATTAGAAATCCGTGCAGTTTTCTGTATAAATTTCATTTACAGTGTATATTTTTGGTATGGGACGATTTTGCCGAGAGTAATACAATAGGTGACTAGCTTCCATCTTCTTCTTCTTCTTCTTCTTAGCGTTTGTCCCACGTGGTTGTAGGGGTCCGCTATTGTATTGGCGTCGTCTCCACGCGCCATAGTTCTATGCTTCATCCATAAGCCAGAAACCCTTACTCATGCATGATTCGCATATACCAGGTCTTGTCCATGCACGTCATC
>JABVXS010000464.1:0-31307 GCA_013365335.1 Madathamugadia hiepei
TCTTCTCGTCGTCTTGTTTCACATATTCCGAGAATGTCGCACATGATTTTTCTCTTTCTCCTCCTTCAGAACGAGCAGTTGATCATCTCTCGATAGCCCTCCGACGTTGTACGTGCATATCAAGAAGTCTGCTTTTTGGCCAACGCCGGCTGTGGCACCTAAGATTCTTCGCAACCTCTCGCCATTCTGCTTTCTTCCAGCCAGCGCAGTAGGAAGGGCTTCCTGACGTGCAGGGAACTGGGGCCTTTGTTGTTGTTGTGATTTTTAACCTTATGTTTAAGTCACTCGCTGGCTAGACGAACCGTAACTCGCTTTGTCTCTCCGCTTTCACCTTGCCCAAGGGATCCCGTGAAGAGCACTTTGGTGGGTATTGGTCTTGGTGTGACATCCTCAACATAAGATGGACAATACCGTCTTGTCATACCACTTAAACCTCTCCGCCACTGTAAGGCTCTCACCATGGAAAGGCACTTTGTTTTATAATTTGTAGATGATATCATTCGGAAAAGCAAATGCAACATATGATTTAGACCTCTACAAATAGTTGTAGTTATTGATCTTTTTTTTTCAGACTGTACACCTGAAGTGGTATCAGAAATGGCGACATATTTCGGTTTATTGGTAAGGAACGGTGATTTGAGTGATGTTGTATCACAACTTAGGTTCTTACAACGTGAAGCAACGAATTTCTCATTGGAATGGATTATTGTTGTATCTTCCTTAAAAGCTGCATTGAACCGTCTGTGTGATGCAATGTATGGTTCTTCATTGTTTCGTTAAGTTTGACTTGGTCATAGATACTTTTATGTGTCAAAATTGTCGCACTTTTAACGCTTTTTAACCATTTGCGATTGGAAGATTTTATTGATGGAAAAAAATTAACCTACTTGTAAACCACGTGCAATTGTATTGTCGAAAAGTGCGATACTTTAGCAGATAGTAATTGACGGTAAGATCTTCACTTCGTATTTACACTCTTTGTTTGTTTGTGTTTTTAAAATTCTGTGATCCTCTTTGATATTTAAAAAAAAAGTTAAGAAAACGAAAGTTCCTTTAATATGGAGACTGTTGTTTTGCGATTGTGAAATAATTATGTGATGGATTCAAACTGAAAGGATCCTGGAATTCAGGATATTTACCATTGGTCTTTCATGTACTGTGCCATTATAAATTGTTCAAAATAAAGCATTAGAACGAATGCAATCTTCAAACGTTACGTTTCGCATAACCATACAACCTTTGAGGTAGTAGGTAAAAAATTCAGCAAAATTTTCCATTCTATTTTCAAATTCACAACATAATGACAAAAGTGAAAAAAAAAAAAAAAAAACAGCAAGCAGGACAAACACCATGAAATATAAAAATTACGTTGAAAAAATTTCCCAATATATCTCAGAATTACCATTTCAGGAAATTACAGTTTCCTCTAAAACATCATGCTCCTAAGACATCAATAGTAAGTACATCATGCCTATATTTTTTTCCAGCTATACACCAAACAGGAAAACTAGATTCATAAATGAATACAACACATTGACAAATTCTATTCTGTTGTTGGTCGGTTCCCCTTTAACCATGATGCTATTTTGCTTCGTGTATCTGCAAAATATTTATTGGTATTAGCAACAGCTGATGCTACACGTCGAGCGCTTCCTTTACCACTAACTGAATGCTCCATTCGTAATAGTACGTCGGACACACCAAGACTACCAGCAAATGGATGTCTGCAAGAACTAACAGTGTTATCACTCGAATGAATAACTTCAATGATCTACACGAATCAGCAATTCACATGATATGACGATAAATACCGGCAACAAAGTGTTGCAATTAAAAAGAACGATATTGTTTCGATGATCCTGAGCACCTAAAGCATGGCTAAGAAACTAAGTGTGATTACAACATATCCAGCACATTTATCAGGAGATCTAGCTTAACTTCATCTGCAATCTACGGCAAGTCATTAAAAAAAAAGAACAATAATGTCTGCTTCATAATAAGAATTCAGCAGCAAGATAATATTTAATAAAGTAAAATCAACAACGCCTGGCTAAATAACACAAATAATACAAAAGCGCAAATACTGGCTATTTAATGGAAGACAAACACCACTTCATTTTGAAATCAACTAATTACTAAAAGATACAACATGGATGTTCAGAAAACGAACCCTGGAACGGCAGATACCAAATCTGGATAGTCACCACAGGACAAAATCCGATAATTATTGCTCATTTTCCACTCAGCTATGAACGATTCATTGAAATCATCCAGTGAATTTTTCAAATCAGCACGGACAGTTGCTATAAGTGATAACAAATATGCTTGCATTTGCAACCTTATCCAATCATCACTACCTTCCCAACCTGTAACTAGCCGATAAATTACGACTTTCAAATGAATTTTTTAAATTATCTAAAAAATTAATAACTTTTCTAACAAATGCTTGACCCAATACATATTCAATGATGGGAATTAACGCTTAAAATTTTAATTTCTACCAAATTTCGACCAAACTTCATGCGATAAACTGTGAAACTGTGATAATTGGCGTGCTATGCGAAAATGCAGCAATTCCTATATTATCATTAGTTTTTGCGATACAATAAAGTTCAACAATAAGCATACGAAAACAAAGTACCATGAAACAAACTTGGTGAATTCGCATTTGCCTCCATTTCTTTTAATATAAAATCAGCAAAACGTAAATCTGCAGCTGTCAACACTAATGATCGTTTTAACTCAATATCTACAATATCGATATTCCCATCGCTCATTTCATCAACCTTAAAAAGAAATTCTCTATTTAAAGCAAAATGGTATGAAATGTTCCCTAAGGATTACTTAATACAAGTTCCATTAGGTAATTTTTCGTGTTACTGAATATACAGTCTCTCCAAGTAAATAAAAGATAATTAGGATTATAATTCCTTTGTTTTAATCAATGTAGCCAATCATTTGGTGGTGATACCCATGTGTAAGTGAATGTAAATGCTTTCGCTAAGACATTATTTTACAATTTAACTATCAGCTTCGTTATGTTACCCATTCCGCAACTACCAGTGAAGAGATTCCGGAAGGAAAAACAGCTCACTGGGTTTCACTAGCGTTTAGTAAAATACCGGTCGAATGTTTGGCGCATCACAACGCATAGGGTAATATTTGCAAATTTCTTAAATATAAAGCGGTAAAATATGAAATGAAATACAAACTTGTAGAATATGAAATGAAATACAAAGCAATGTTAACCGTATTTAACATTACCCTGATGATGATCTCATACAGCAAGAAACAAGATGTATTCGAATTTTAGGATTTCAAAATAATTAAAAGTCATGCTTAAGTAATGAAGAAAAAACTCATTTACAGTGACTATTACATCCAACAGATCACGACGTTGAATAAATAGACCATTCGTGGCACCGATGCAATAAGCTCGTGTCATATCGGAACGAACCATATCCAAATAGCAGATGCTTAAGTAAGGATGAAATAATGCACCCTATAAGAAAATTCGTCGTATTTTCGCAAAAATAAACACAAATAAAATAATAAGTTATAAAAACCCCAAATTTTATGTTTCAAGGAAATTATTACTTTTGTGAAAATACTTAATGGAAAACCGTATGAATCGGTAGCAAGTATTTGCTTTCGATTTAAGTTTGAAGAAATTTCAGAAGTGCTATCACTTGATAATTGTGTTTCAGAAGTACATTCTGTCGCTGAAGTGAGCATATCTAAAAAACAAAAAATAATAGCTCAATAGAACATACGTCAACATACGTCATTTCCATTGGCAAGAAATTTTTCAATTATAACAACATCGTACTAAAAGATTTGTAAATAAATCCTAAGGAGCATGGAAGTAGGTAAAGATATATTAGGAGAGAGAGAGAGAGAGAGAGAGCTCTAGAATTCAGAGTTGCAAAAAACAAAAAATAGCTGAAAAGAAAAAAAACATGGCATTTAAACTGGAAATTTTTGATTTGTAAAACCGTACTATAGGTTGATATTTGCGCTAACAAATGCACTAAGTCTACTAAAAGGAATATAAAAGTCCTACAGTTATGACTGTAAAATTAAAAAAACATGAAGTGAGCAAATAGAGTCAGGTTAGACATTTAGATATTTACATAAAATAGGTTTAGAACAATTACCACTTTGAAACACATATTCAAATTTTCTCAGAAGCAATAATGATTTATTTTTGCTCACAAATCAATAACTGCAAATAACGCCTTAGTCTTATGGATCTCATACACAGAACCGATCGCAAATACGCTAGATTTAATTAATTTGGTTCTTAGAATGAAAACTCAAAAAACCAGAGGTTAGTGAAGGCAAATTTTATACTGAGAATTTCTGCACATGTGCTGCATTCAACTTGTTATAAAGTGGAACAAAATTAAAGAAATTGATTGTTGCTTTTACCAATTTTTTCATTTACAACATTGTCTTCACTCGAACATTTCCGTGAATCTGGATGGTAAGCAGCTGCATGAAATAAACCTTTTTCAACCAAACCTGAAAACACATTGAATGAACTCTTTCTTTTTGGATTCAGTAAATCTAGTTACAGTTGTGGTGACGTTAAATTTTGAAAGGATAAAACAGAGAATTTTAAATGCTTTTATTATTATTATTATTTCTGTAAGGATTTCAAAAACATCCAAGCATTCAACAGAAATGCAAAGAAATGTAAAACTCAAATTTTTCAAAAAATATTTTAAGTAGGTGATTCTGAAATTCTACAAGAGAAATTGGTTCGAAAAAAATTAACATATATTTCCGAGAATAAGACAAAAATTATAGCAGAAATTTCAGAAAAAAATATTAAAAGGATTACGTGGAAAAAGTGACGTGAGCGCAATCATCAGCTTACTTAAATGAAATACTGGCGTAATAAAGAACACAACCTGAACAACAAACTATTTATCATCAATACTTAACATTAAATAAAAATAAGCAAAAATAAAAAGGAGTTTTGAGTAGAAATTGATGGAAAATACATTGTCATCATTTAACAGTACTACGTTATGTTGTCGTTTAACAATATCTTATGATAACAAAGCTGTCTGTCGTGAATAGTCAACATTAGATTATTTAAAAGAAATTCGTTTATTAATAGGTTTTTTTACAGCTAAATTCTTCATTGCCCGCGAAGCAACTTTGCTAATGAATTCATAAAAGGAATAGGATGAACATGAAATGATCCGATTATCCAAATTATTATAAAAGTTTTTCAAATAATTCACAAGGATTTTAGAGTTAAATGAAATTTTGATGAAAAAGGAAACAAATTACCTTCTTCTCTAATAACAACAATTTGAATAATACTAGTACACGATGTCGGAATGTTGATACAAGAGACTGTACTGAGATATCTGCAAAAATATTTTCCTATCTTTAGAAGTTTTTGAAAACTTCATAGTTCCATATGCGAACCACTTCTGGACTACACCGACCAAAAACCAATTTTTTGAAGTAATCCATTGTGTGCAGCACTATATATACATTAGCTTCTCGTACTTCATGAACATATCCGCATTACATGTCAAGTTAGTAGATAGTAGTAGGCTGATTGAAATAACAAAGAATATCAGAAAAATACTGTAAAAAAATTTCGTAAAAAAATATCATAATTATTTCATTGTCTTACTGACGACGAAAATCTAAAATAATCTGCACTTTCACAGATAAAAAATTAACAAACGATTTTTCAGGTTTAAATGTTTTAAAATTGAAATCTAATGTAAAAAGAGCATGATTTTAATTTTCTGAATTTTTGGCTTGGCCAAATCATTAATTTCTTGGCACAAACCCATAAATGCAGCTTGATCATCTATTATTGAATCCGGAAACATTTCACAAAGATTTTCATACATTTGGCGTAACACATCAACCTATAAATTGTAAAAAAATTCATATAAGGCACAATAAAAAAATTTTTTCCACACTCCCATGAATCCATAATTTAATCCAAACACTAATGAATTATTTTTCAAAATATTAAAAACCAGCAAATCTGAAATTAAATTGAAAACAGCGATCCAAAAAGCTCACCTTCGCGAAATCCCTTTCGTTAAAATAAGCTTCCGTGATAAGTTGCAATTTAGCTGTCAATATACCAAAAAGTGGAACTCGAGATAACACGCAAACACTTTTCTGTACGCTACTTCGAGTGATATCCGTTGATTTGTTGAGAAGATCCTTTCAACAAAAAATTTTTGAGTTTTAATTAAAAGTTTAAAGAGAGGATTAATCCAAATACTAAAAAAGAAGAAAAGTTAACCACAACTGAATTCATCATGGACGGATACTGTGAAGAACATTAACAACAGCGATAATAATGAAAGCGATATCATGATTGTAATCAATAGAAAATACTATTGGAAACAAATAAAAATGGTAACCTTCGCAGAAATTTGACGATAGCATGAAATTCCAAAAACTGATTGGTTTGGATCATCTAATGATGGCAACAAAAAATATATTAAGTCTGAAATCATTTTACTACAAAAAGAAAAGAACAAAACGAAAATAAGTCTTCAGCAAATATTTTAATTGTTGCTCTACAAATCTCAAAAAAAAAATGCAAGTAAACTGCTAAAAACTAAGTCGGAAAACACTTAAACACGTATCACATTTCCATCCTTTGCCAACTGCTTAATCTTTTGCTACAACATTTCAATCTTTATATTTCAGCCTTTGAGATCAAAGCCTTAAAAGCTCGAAAACAACGAGTTTTCGCACCGAATTCAAGCAATGGCATTTAATAAAGGTGATAAAAGGTAGAGGTACCATGATCAACGTTATGTGCTCCATCGGGAAGTGCAAGTGATGGCAAATTCTGCCACGCCACCGGTAGTTCACCATCGTTATTTGTTAAAGGTGGATAACAATATTCGATCTGCAATTTGAAATAGTTTAAAAATATCTAAGATAAACAGGTTCTGATCGAAAACTTTGGTAGTAAAAAAGCACAGCATATAAAATGACATGAACACCGCAAAAATTATCCATTCTTACTCGAATTACTGGACATATCGTGATTACTGACTAAGCGGATTCATAGTGTAATGGATTAATTCGCATGTCGAGAGATTGATACGATACACATAGAAGGGTTCAATCCCCAGATATGTTATCACCGACGACAGACGTTAGCGACGGGTCGGTCATGCATCGACAGTCGCAAGAAGAATGAGATGCAACAGTTTCAAATACCTTCGCTCAACAATCTCCGCAATGGCCATAAAGAAGAATTCTACGCAATAAAAAGAGCTGCCACCTGGACGAAATTGGCAACAAGTACAACAGAAATCACTTAAGATAAGAAGATAAAGTGATCGCCTTCAATGCATTGGCTAATAACAAGGGAAATGGAACACAAGAACTTGCATCTATGGAGCCGAATGCACGAAGAAGATGCTCCACAGTAGCGAACCCTGCAACCTAGCGGCACAAACGCCAAGAAAAAAAATCGTCATTACTAACTAAAACTGTTATATTTCAATTCAATCTCAGTGACTTAACAGATCTTACCTATCAACTTGCTAACTTCAGGAAAATTTATTTCATAAAATTACCTGACATCCTCGTTTGTGATGAAAACCAATGACTGCAACGTAAAGAATTGGGCTAACCATTCATGAAAAAGTATCTGATCCTTCAATAGCAAAAGCATTCAACGATCTGTCAATACCAAATAACATCTGAAAAAAAAAAATTTAATATAATCAATAAAATTAGACGTATAACACCAAAACAACGGCACAAAAAATGTAAAGAAAATAGCAATGCATGTGACGTACGTATAATACAAAACATGGTTAATACGTAAGATGCAAATTACAATAGAAACATATCGATAAACGGGATCCATCATGAACGTAATATTATGACGTAAAATCGCGTAATCCAAACATATAGCTAGCTTATAAGAAACAAATAATGATAAGATAATTCGACGTACGCTTACTTCCTTCAAACTTGATCAATGCTAGAAAACAAAAAAAGTACCGGAAAATGTGTGATAATAAAACGTCCATTTTGCACCATACACATAGAAGGGTTCAATCCCCAGATGTTATCACCGACGACAACCTTTGCGAGGGGTCGGTCGGGCAACGACAGTTGCAGGAAGAATGAGATGCAACAATTTCAAATACCTTGGCTCAACAATCTTCAACAATTGCCGTATGAAAGAAAAAATTGACGCCACTTGGATAAAATGGGCAAGAAGTATCGCCCTGAATCCAAAACACAATAACAAGGGAAATGGAACACAACAACAACAACTTGCATCTATAGAGCCGCACCGCACGAAGACAATGCTCCACGAAAGCGAACCCTGCAACCAAGTAGGACAAACGCTAAAAGAAAAAAAAAAGTGCAAGAATAAATTCTAACAAGCATGTGATTTGAAATATATTCATGATACAAAACGATGACGATGAATGGTCATATTTATGTTTTAGCCTGATTTTAGTTACGCCCAGAAAAGTTAACATTTAATACCAACTGAATTTGATCGGATACCGTCGCTTAGCATTAATCATAATGACACAAATAGAGAAATCATAATCATATGAGCTCAATGCTCACAAAAAAACTGCCATAAATAAATGGTAACTTCATAAATAATGCAATAAATCGATTTCTGAATGCTTTCAACTTTTATTTTGACACCATTAAATAATGCAATGCACATAAAAATAAAGCACAAATTGTTTAAAAACATTAAAATGCAAATGAAAAAAAGCTCATTTCTGGAGAAACAAGTAAAATTTTCACCTTAGCCTGATTTTAGTTACGTCCAGAAAAGTTAACATTTAATACCAACTGAATTTGATCGAATACCGTCGCTTAGCATTAATCATAATGACACAAATAGAGAAATCATAATCATATGAGCTCAATGCTCACAAAAAAACCGAAATATTCCTACAATCTCTATATATAAGAACACCATTCGTAAAAACTACCTGATTCAAAAAATATGGAAACATTTCGTACTAAATCACTGAACTTTGCGAGACTTAAAATTGTTAATATGATTGAAAAAAAAAACAAATAAATGAAACATAACAAACTTATGTAACCTATAACAATCAACAAAACATTTGCAGCAATTTGATCAGCATAACTGTGTAAATAGGTAGACAACGACGACAACATGAAATCTATAACAGCAAGTGGATGATCCACGAAATAAATGCGAGATCCAAAATATCCGAAATAAAGCAATCAAGTTATGGAGCCACCATAACATTCAAATACTTGAGATTCAAGTATATGAACAGCAATCGATGAGCGATAAACTGTGATATTGGAAATTATGAAATATTAAAATAAAAATCGCCCAGTATCTAACCATTCCAAACTCAATGTTATTTGTTAACCCCTTAACTTCTAACACAATCTACCATTTGGGTAGGCTGTAATTAAGACGATACATAAAAAGAAACAGGCAACAAATGATAGGACTGAAACTGCCACAACTAAAAAAGAGGAACACAACGTTTCAAGCGACTATCTATAAAAAATATTAATAAATGATTGCTTGAGCAAACAATGAGCAAATTTGTTATTTGAAACACCTGAATGTTCACACTTTAGCTAAATGGTAAATTGATCCGAAAATAATATACTAGACAACAGAATTTGTGTGAATCACTAGACTTGCCGTGATGAATATGAACCGATGAGATCACAGATATATCGTGGCGGTATGAATACAACTTCTGACGGATATCTGTTAACGGATTTGCCACCTTGTAAGTACAGAAAGAAAAGCAAACAGTGATTTGAAAACCTTGAATTCTTACGATGTCCAAAAACTTTTTGAAGCTAAATTCAGCATAAAATCCGCTGAACCATTAATTCCAGTTAACTTTCTAGACTGAATCAATTTCCTGATTTGCCAGATATGCTGAAGACGAGAAGAAATAATTGTCACGAATTCAGCAACCATGGATTCTTTGCAACAGTACAAGGTGTTCGGTCCCCATAATCATAGAGCAATTCCTCACCAATATCAATGTCTCTTTTGGCGATCAATATCAAGTGTTTCGATCCATTTAATTCAATTACCTTAAAGCAATAATATACTGATTCATTTAATGTTTTGATTAGAAGGATTTAAAGAATAGTAACGCATATGTTACAATTCAAATATAATAACAGACGCGTGAGATAGATAGATGAATTCTTCGCGTGCACGGATTTACGATGTTGATTAGCCTGGTGCCAGAATAACTGCAAGGTAACACTAATGTGAAAGAATGTAGGATTTTATGGCATAACTTTTAATTGAACATACTTTTGTTTTCAGGTTCGGTTTAATCACTGAATGGTTTATCAAACGCCCTTTGTAGGGTGTTTCATCTGTAGCATCTACACAATATTGCTTATTTTGATACTTGAAAAAATACATAAATGAGCCAATGTTATCATCCTTGGCGTATTCTCGTTCCCGAATCCTTGCCAGTCTGAGATCTATTATTTCACCTGAAACAACAAATAAGATGAAAAAAACCTCTGTAAAACAATTCAACGCTGCGCTTTCCTACTCAATTTCCTAGCTGAATAATATGCTCTACCACAGTAATTCATAGATCAAGTAAAAAAGAACTGCAATGTTTGCGTTATCTCGCAAAATATTATAAGCACTCATGTTTACCTTTATACTCGACAACAAATTCATTTTTCTGGAAATTTCGTAAGGTGCGAATCCCACGGCCTTTTTCCTTGCAGTCAAAAATATCAAGAAATTTCTCATTGCTACCAGTCAAAACAGCATTTGCCATTGCATCACGCTCTTCCTCCTGCAAATCTCGGAAGGAAAACTAGAAATATTACCCTTGAAACGGTAATTTTTTAAATTTTAAATAACTTTTTGACAAAATCCCTCCATCAAAAAAGTTTGAAATCCTGAATTATCATCCAAACTAACAAATTCCCGAAAAGTCTTCGTACATTAGAAAAGCAAACAAAACTCACCTCAAGCTGTTTTTCCGTTTTTCGATTGCTTCGACGAAGCGGGAAATACTCAGTGATTTTGCAAGTTGAAATATCAGTTTTTCCAGTCCCTTTTCCAAGGGATTTCCTGCAAAAAAAAAATGATGAACTAATAACATCCGCCATGGCATAATTAAAGAAAGACGAAGGGAAAAGAAATCCTAAAGCAGGAATAGAACCGTGCGAATCTGTATACATGCCTTGCCGTCTTTTTCTTGGCATTTCGAAGACTTTCACGTTTGCGATTAACAATTTTGTCAAGCATTCGATTCGACAACGCTGGCAATGGTAAATCCCTGAAATCAGTTCATATAAGCTATATGTTGAGAAAGTGAACGTTGTAACAAGAAATGATTTAACAAAATGAAAAAATCTTCGAAGTGCTACGTGAAATCCCAACCCCTTCGGTAAATACAAGACTTAAAGCCTTTTTTTTTAAATCCGCTTAAATAAAATAGCAAGAAACAAAATATTATTAAAGAAAGATTTTCTCATGAAAAATATCCGTGCATCTCAATCACATATGTAAATAATAAATAAAATTTAGTCATTACAAGTCTGCACAATTTTCACAAAATTAAAGCCTCTGTCCAAAAAAGATTAAAAGAACTCTCCCTACTCTTCCTTATATCTGAAGTCAAATTCTATTGCTTAACATTCTGAAATTAATTTAATTCAACTCAGTGCTTAATAATATAGTAGAAAAGTTCGGTAAATGTACTGAAGACTTTGTGTTTCGCATCTGCACATTATAAAATATCATATTCTGCATAATTGATAAGAGAAAGTATCCACTGATTAACTCCATGATTCATAATCGATTTAAACAACTCCAATTAAATTTCTTTTCTGATTGTCAAATATATATACCAATTAAGCAATCCTACAGATCAACATTCGGGACAAAAAAAAGTAAAGTAGCGAAATTTGAAAACTGGCGCCGGGAAAAAACTAACCGATGCAGCAGTATTGTCTGACGCTTCTCTTCTGTACCATAGGTAAGCCGTATAGTAACTGCCATAGTTACGTTGTATCACGTAATATTACGTCTATGGTGGCATCGAATGTTATGTAGAACTGATTACTGCAAATATTTTACACCGGCAAGGTTCCACTCGTTACATTTCAACTTTCTCTATCACCGCAAATTATTAACCTCGCAAGTGTATATAGAAAAAGAGAAATGTTGCTACAGAATCCTGCAAAACTACATTTTAAACGGTTATTTGAACAGAAGATCAATAACCATCTTTCTGAGATGGACGTGTAACGCATAAACATAAAAGAATACCTGCGAAACATGACATTAATAACATATATTTTACGGCAAAGATTCCAACAAAATTCATAATAAATCAAATGTCAGTTTTTTTTCTAATCGATCAATAATTGACATCAAAAAATTCGTTCATCACAATGAATTTCTTTCTCCTATGGTACCAGTGCTCCTATTTATTTTTTTGATATCATTAGTAAAACAGTAAATGGCTTGAATAATGTTTAAATATACGTAATTTTAAAATTTTTCATTGATACATTAGGTAAAAATAACAAGTAATTCGTACCTGTTCAGTTGACCAATCAAAATTTCATCAATTAAAATCAATGTGTTTTCCGTCAAAGGAACGATAATAGGATAACATAATAATCGTGTTTTACGTGCACAGAAAAGAAAAGTACACATGATAACCCTATGTGTACCAACCATACAATTTCGAAAGATTACGCACTTAAGCTTCAAATGGAACACGTCTATTGGGAATAGGACATTATGCAACAGCCGTAGTATCAGTCATAGATTTACGTTAAAAAAAAAAAACAATCGCTCGGAGAAAACAATTGCGAGTGGTTGCATGTATGGAATCGACCCATCTACCCTATTCCACGATCGTAATTATTTTTGCAAAAAATTCAATTACTTGTATGCATGCATTGTAGTTCTTTATGAAATATATTTGTAATAATTTGCATTATCACTAACACTTGTTAACTATGAACCAATTATTGCCAACAAGATGTTATGCACTTCCAACAATAAACCAATCACTATTGCAAGCAAGATTATTACATATAAACCCCCCTTCCAACAATAAACCAATCACTATTGCAAGCAAGATTATTACATATAAACCTTCTCACCCTCTCGTCAGTCGTGTATATTCAGCTCTAGTGATTAATTTCGAGATAATATTGATGGGGCGCTGTTTCACCGTGAATTTGAATTTTGTAGTTTTAGGGAAACTGGAAAAAAACACTTGGGATTGTTGTGAAGATAATAAAGTGTGTGCATTAAAAGAGAATCGAAATTGAAATAGAAGTGAAGTGCATTGGATTTAATGTATCACATACATTTGAATTAATTTAAATTTACACGAAAAATTTTAACTGTCCAATGCAGAAAATTATTTTCGACAAAATCCATTTGTAATTTTTAAACGAACTTTTTTTTCTTTTCATTAACAAAAATTTTTCAATATTTTTTTGTACAATTGTAATTATTCATTTGTGTTTTAATTTCTTTTTTATTGCCGAAAAATTTTATTAATCAAAATGACTAATTGATGAGTAATTGGAAAAAAATTCATTGAAATTTAAGGAAGTGGATAAATTTTACATGAGAAAAGAAAAAAAAATATTCGTTGATTTTATTTATGAGGTGATTTTTTTTCAAGATGGCAAAAAAGCTGCGGATAAAGAAAAAATGAGATGCAATGAGAGATTATTTAAACGTAAAAAAAGAAGTAAAGTTAAAGAAGCAAAAATTTTTGTTTCGTAAAGAAAGAGAGAGTGAGAAAGAGGGAGGAAGAAAAAAACCGCAAAATTAGCAGTTGTTTGAGTGCCAAATGTATGCACTAAAATTCAATTGCAAATTTGCAATTTTGCACCATCCAATTTCATGGTATCACCTAAAGATACGGAATTCCTTGACATTAATGGACAGGTATATGAGAGGTAACTCTGAGGTATCGAAAATAGTTCAGATCTTATTCTTCCTCGACATTAAGATATATATATATATATATATATACAGAGGTGAAGAGGTTTTGTCTGATATCATAAAAATTTTAATAAAAAATTGTGATATCGAACATTTTCATTTGAAATAAAAATGTGAAGGAAATATCGGTTCGATATGATTTTTCCTCATCATTGTTTGACAATGTCAATGAATACGAGGTGATGATGATGAAATAGGATGAGAAAGAGTGAGTCAAGAATAATTAAAATGTAATTTTGATGAAAAATGACAGAATTAAGGAGGAAAGCGGACAGCTATGCAGTGGATAATGCCACTTTTCCCTTCTTTTGTCCCATTCAGTAGAAGAGATGAATGAATCAGTCCCGGGACAGAATATATACGACATAATCAACTACTTTTTTCGTTAATTCAATGAACCCTTTCAGTTCCATCGAAATTTTTCATTCCACTTTTTAGCACAGTTCTTCAACACTTTAACACCAATTATATATATCGCCTACGCTGTTACCGCATGCTGTTGACTGTGTGTATGTGTATGTGTGTGTATGTGTGTGCGTGTGTGTGTATTTGTGTGTATGTGGTGTGTGTGTGTGCACAACAAAAAACCATAATAGGGACTTTCGGGAATGTTCTGAAGATAAATGATCTTAGACATTGCGTAATCGCGATATCTCTCATAAGTTGAGCAAGCAAAGGTGATGGTACTTTGATAGAAATTATGTATTATTCCGGTAATATTGCATTTTTCCTTCTTCATGATGTACGCCGAATGTAGCAGTAAACACAGAGCGAAAGGAGAAACGACAGACTGTCAAGGTTATCAGTTGTACGTATCACTGCAATTCCACGATTTAGATGGAATCTCATCGCTTCTCAGTATTTATCAGTACGGTAATTCAGGGCTCTCTACATCAATTTAGTTTGTGTTTTCGATGCATAAATTAGCAGGAGAGTTCAGTTAGCACCTTCGATGGCTCAGTATCAATTTTATAAAATAATATCCCTCTACGTGAGATTCTTCATTTCCTCCGCAATATTCTTTTCCAGCGGTGTTTATACCTGGATGCTTGCAAGACGATAGAAATAATTGTTACCTGTGCAGTCGATCCCCACGTTTTTTTCCACATTCACCTGATCCCTTATAGCATTACGCCCTGACCTTTCAGCTCACAAAAAACTTGCGAGTGAAAATAGTGCTGAACAGTCAGACAAACAGACACACAGATATAATTCACGCTATTCGGTAGAAAATCGAGAATTATAGAAATTAAACAAACTGAAAGACGTACCTAAAATAATAGAAAATGAGACAGACAGGCAGACAGATATACGGACGTACAACACGGCACAAAAATTACCAAAATCAAAGCAGTGAATTTTTTTTTTTAAAAAAAAAAAAAAGCAGTGAATATAACATCGATAGACATACACACAAACCTGAGTCGTAGCACATAAATCTGTTTACACATAAATCTGGACATACACGGCAGAAGTGATGGACCGACACAGACATTCCGGGATCACTGGACTATTCATCTAGCCAGTGTAAATGTGATTGCAATTCATCATGTGCGTAGCGCAGTTGAGCTACAATTCTGCGTGCTAAATTATTCCACGTAGGGAAGTTCAAATCTCACACACGCACGCACAGGATAAATCACATAACGTTCCGGAGTTACCACTTTGGCACGCAGCCAGAATGCAGTACTTGAGTGGGGCGGCGCATCGCAATGTCGCGCAAGCGACAATGTGTTATAAAAAGCGATGGGAACCGAAGCGACCGAGCGAGTTTCCTTTCACCTTGCCAGTCGTTTCGCTGGCTTCGACGGATTATGCCGGGAGGTGGGGCTGTTGCAGCGGTGTGTATCCGGCATGTTTTGTGTTACTGGTCCCAATTGGACTGTTTCTTTCGGTTGGCAAGGGGCCAATTTGCAATACTTTATGAAGATATGGTGTTGGCTTTGTTGTTCATGTTGGGAGAAGGAAGAACGTAGAGGTAGTCACGCGGTTCGCGTAAGTGCACTGACACGTGATGCCGAAAAGAAGAATAAAACGTGAGTTATGAGCAAAATGCGTCGTAATGAATGTGTATCTTCATATTATTCTTCAATAAGTTGGATTACTCAACTATTAAAGATCAAAGAGTTTCCCGGCTGGGTTGCACTTTGTGTGGGATTATATTTATAAGCAGGATAATTGGAAGAGGGGGAGAGAGGCAGAAAAGAAGAGAGAGAGAGGAATAAGGATTATTCTGTATTTGATGTAAACAAAAATAATATTATGCAATCTTATGCACTCTACCAACATTTAAAATCTTTGCGATGAAGTAGTGTAATGTTGAAAAAGTGTAGTAAACATTTTGCAAGATTAATGATTAAGGTTTTTTTTTCGAGTAGTAAAAGAAAGAAAACGTGTTTTGTTAATCATGTATATGTGGTACTATCCATTGAAATCTTAGCTTTTGTCTCGCGTGGTTATAGGGTCCACTATTGTAGAGCGTCGTCTGCACGCCACAGTTCTGTGCTTCGTCCATAAGCGAGAAACCCTTGCTCATGATTCGCGTGTACCAGGTCTTGTCCATGCGCTTCATCTTTGGCGTACGCCCTACCATTCATTCGACTGCGACTAGATTTGCCCGACCGACCCGTATGGTACTATTCATTAGAATGTCTACTCTAATGATACAGTTTGATATTCTGACGTAATGAGTTCAAAGAATTCTAGTCATTCTCGAACTCTGAAGTCAAGCTTATATCTGTTAGCATAAACTGGGTAGAGGAAAGGAGAAGTGGAATATTGCAGGGAAAAACATATAAAATCACTGGAATGAAGTGGTATAATTTAAATCTCAATATAAAATATTTCTGACTTTTCGTATATTTAATATTTTTTGAAAAACTTGACGCAAATTTGCATATGAAGAAAAAAAAACGTTGAACGTAGAATGAGAACATATGATTGTAACGATTATCGATTGGTGTGACCCGCACTTCTCATTCTATCGTCACTCTTCCATAGTGGTGGAAATGAGGGAACTATCTTTTGTTGAAGTACACTGTTAGTACGTTTGTTTCCATGTGTGTACTTTTGGAGATAGCTTTCCATCGATGTTGGATGATTTGTGATTCCGCGTATGTTTCCCGTATTTTATCTTAAATTGCAACGTTTCGTGTATTTTGTCCAAATTGCGGCATTTCATGTATTCATTTTAAATTGCTGCATTTTACGACAACGTGATACCGAAATTTTTGTAAGACATTAAATTCATTTGCAGGTTCTTTGGTTTAATTAATTGTGAAGTGCTTCATATTGTAATGAAGTCGGACTTGAAATTTAAATGTTAAACTGGTCACTTGTTGATTGTTGCAATTTTAAATTTCCAAATATCGTTTGTTAGTTATTAGTGATTTTTTTTCTTATTGAGATCCGTTTGTTAACGAGAGTGAGTGATGAGAAATTGAGTTAGTGAAATGTTAAATATAATTAATTTACAATTGATAAATTCAGAATAGGTTGATTGGGGATGGAATATGTGCGCATTAATCGAAGGTGTTGTAATGAGAAACGACCAAGTAATAAAGCATTTTAGGTATTGATAATGACGCATAGGTCTGCATAGAGGCTGGGAACACTAGAGACACTTATTGAACTTACCTTTATTGGCTTAGCGTATCGTTAACATTACTGGTCTTGCACTTCCTGTTGCATGCATCGGAAGCATTATATGTGCAGTGTGATGTAATCAACATATTTCTTTTTTGTCTAATCGAATTTTTATTATCATATCTCTTGTGTTCGCATCGAGACTTTTTCTTTCAGATTGAAGAGAATTTCAAAATGATTGTAATTGAACTTCATTTATAGTGTTTACATACGGATGGATGATTTGCTCTCTGCAGCAATATGTGAAGCTGGCTTAGAAGAATTTTTGCTAGCACCAGAAATCACTGGTACAGAAGTTGAGAAGTGGACTGAAAATGATTTATCATCTGGATCAGTCAGTATCACTGGTCAGATCAATGTTATAGAGAAATTTTCTTCAGCAGAAGTAAAAACAGAAAAGCAGCAAATTGTAGAATCATTAAGTGGTAGCTGTACAACACTGCCTTCATGTTCACATACCGATTCTGAAAGTAATTCTCGTTCGCAGACACTAAGTATTGATGATTCTCCAAATAAAATCGAAAATGCTCCTCCAGCAGCAATTCAACAACGGCTGGTTAAAATCAACGGTATGGCTAAATTACCGAGTGATATGAATCCTAACAATGCTAAACAAACGGTTTTGCCACAACCTGAAAATAAGGATAGGTTGTGGGAAAGTGGAAACAATGTGCCCAGTTTACGACATCCAGTTACAGTTACACAGCAGCGATTACAGTCAAGAGCAGAAATGGTAAACTGATGAAATATTTTTATATAATTGGGGCTTTTTTTTTTAACTGAGAGCACTGCAATACATTAGACATTTAACAATTCGTAGTTTCATATAATATATGTGAGTGTTTTCAGCCAGTCAGAAACGATAGAGCCGCGCGACCGACAGTTAAAGTAACTCGTGAAGTTCGAAAAGTTATTAACGACGATAGTGATGTTGAAGTTTGCGGACCATCGTACATGGGTGGTGCATCTTGGAACTTACCAAGACGCGTGATAGTTATGCAACAGCGTCCCAAAAATGGTTTAGATTTCATTTAAATCCAAAACAAAAATAAGAAGCTGAGATCTTGCTGAGATGCTGCAATCCATTATGTGGTTGTGACGTCTTGGGGGACTGAGTCACTAGTATATTCATATAGGTGTGGTTTATGTCCGTCAACGTAACTGGGAAGTTCTGCCGCGACGTATTCCACCCACACGTACAATCTTGAGTCGAAATGGCAACGGAACATTTGCTCTTCGTGGTAGCCGTATAATTCGTCCAGTTTTCCAGTCAGATCGATCAACTCCTGTATTTGTGCAGCGGTAAACATTTTGATGTAAAAGTAGTTTTGAGAATCTAAGAAATAGGTTGCAGTTTTTTTTAAGGACGACGCGTGAGTTAGGATTTTGGACTGAACTGGAGTTTATTGAAAAGCACGTGCAAGAAGTTTTTTTTTTCATCCGCTTCTTTTGCAGGAGCAGCTCATCATCGGGGTCCATTGAGAGAGATCCAGTAAATATTTTGCGAGAAACGGGACATCAGTATTCGCCTTCAGGGGCATTACAACCGAACAGCGCATCTACATTAAACGCTCAACCAAGGATTATACGGAATTCAGTTTTGCGACGGACGTCTCCAATTTCTCGTCCTACTGTAACAACAGTCCGTGTGATACCAAACCTACAGAAGGCTCGAAGCAGTTTAGCCGGTTCTATCGCTAGCCTGAAACCAGTTTCATCTGATGTGTCGCAAAATAATTGTAATAATGAAAAATACCCCGATGCCGCCGGTCGGGTACGTGTGCTTGAAAATTCGATTGAACAGCGACTGTCTGTGGGTGAGGTTTTACGACATATTCGGATAACTGAACAAAAGGCATCACATGGTGATAGGTATAGTGGAAAGGCTACCGGTGCAAACGGGGCATCGAAAGATGAGGTATTCTTTGATAATTCACGCGCTGCAGAACGCAAACTGTTGAGTCAAGTGTTGGAACAGAAAGAAAAGAAGTTATCCGTGAGGAATGAAATGGAAGCAGCCATCGAGCATCGTAATCAAAATGACCAAGACATTGATGATGAGGTTTCTCACATATTCACTTTAAATACTACAGTTTCTTAGTTTTCAAACTTTTTCGGATTTTCCATTTTGTTCTTTTTGGAAGATCTCAGGTTTCAGAGAATTTCGCGTTTCTCATAAAAACTAAAAATTGATATAAAATTTCAAAACAGAGACCGTAATCACACTCAAAGCCAATTTTTAATATATGAGTTTTTAAATTATGTGGTCTTGCAAAATGTATGTAATTGCATAATTTTTTATGTTGGTCATATTTGTTGTTAATCCTTTTGTAATGACCAGTGTGTCTAGCTTCCATCAGAGGAATAAGTGGATGACAAAACACAGATGAGGTAGGTTAGATTTAGCTTAAGCAAAATGAAATATCGGAGATTTTTAAACTTCCTCTTATAATTGTAGTCGTGTTAGCATGGTATGAATTAGTTGTTTGTATGCTTGGTTTAATTTCTTCAATTATTTTGCAGGAAGAGAATTTGGGTTATGCAGAAACATATGCAGATTATCGTCCAGCGAAGCTTCGTTCCGGTTTGTCACATCCGGATAGTGTTATTGAAACTGCATCATTGAGTAGTGTTGCGCCGCCAGAAATACGCTATAATTTGTCCATTCCGGAAGAGGTTACTGCTTCTATTGATATCCATTTTCTTAAATCATGTTTAGACAAGGCTGTCATTTTCAGATCATTGATACGGGTGCGATTTCAGCAGTACAGCTGGAAGCAGTAGTATATGCTTGCCAAGCGCATGAAATGCGTCTTCCATCAAACGAACGTGTTGGCTATTTGATTGGTTGGTTAGACATTTATTTTTCAATTTACATGATTATCTTATTCTCGAATTTTTTTGACGGTGAAGTAGTCATGTTGAAATTCTTTTGGGATAATCTCAGATAAAATACATCGTTTTTTTTATTGCATCGAGGAGGCCTTCAGGATATGTTGCTTAAAATCTAGATATGTCTCAGCAGTGTCTTTCAGTAGTTTATTGCGTTGCTTCATTTTGGATATTTTTTTAGTAATAAGATCATAAGATCTCTTTCTTTTATTTTGGTATTGCAGTACGCTATTCTTTTCTTGCGTTTTTAGGTGATGGAGCTGGTGTGGGTAAAGGAAGAACGATTGCGTGCATTATCTTTGAAAATTATCTCCTAGGACGTAAACGATCAATTTGGTAGGACTTTTTTTTTAATTTAAAGGCTAAGTGTTCTCCAAAGAGAGTACAGATGAGTTTTGTAAATTTTCTACATATACTTGCTCTGATAGTTTGATTATTGTTTTAATTATCGATTGATCCATGGGGTCAGTGTCTAGTGTTTCAATTATTTTCAAATCTTCGCAACATATTGACAGTCGATTTTGCTGTTGAAAGTCTGACATCTTTTTTAGTCTGAATTGTATCAGAGAGAGATGCTTTTGACGATTCTGGTTTGAAAAATTATTTTTGTAGGCTCAGTGTTTCGGCCGATTTACGGTACGATGCTGAACGTGATTTGAGGGATATTGGTGCCAAAAACATTAAGGTTTATGCTTGGATTGTCCCCTCATTTTCTGAACTGTTGGTTAAAATTATGGTGTCTGTCATGTTATTAATCAATAAATATTTTGACTTTGTTTTGTCGCACCACGATGTAGAACTACTACGTGCTTTTAGGTTTATGCATTAAACAAATTCAAATACTCCAAAATTGGTGGAAAAGAAAATGATGTCAAGAAAGGTTGCATTTTTGCAACGTATTCATCACTCATTGGTGAGTGTCGTTCAGCTAAAGGTAAATATCGGACAAGACTTAAGCAACTGATCCAGTGGTTTGGTCAGGTTAGTTGTCAGTTACATTGTTTTCACCGCTTTCTAAATCCTTCGGCCACTAAATTTACTCCTTTACTGAAGTGTGAAAGGGGTAAAGTTGGAGTTGCGGAGCACTGAGTATGTTATCTACGTTTTTAGCATTTCTTTTTAGTCTTGTCGGCACGAAAATATCATGACATCATCTGATTGCATAATCAGTCCTTGTAGTTATTGCTCTTATACTGAGCTATCGAAGTTCGTGAAAAATAGCATTCCTCAGATAGTATTGTAATTGTATCATCTTTTTGTGCTGAATGTATTAGAAACTCATTTCCATATATATATTTTTTTTATATATATTCGCTGACGAATTCAGTGTATAAGGATTAGAGCATATCAGGCGAAAGGAATTGCTAGAGAATGACTTGGAAGAAAAATTAAGAGCAGTTCTTTACTATATTGTCTTGATGTAGGATTACGACGGTGTTATCGTACTTGATGAGTGTCATCGAGCCAAAAATTTGGTCCCGACATCTGGTTCAAAACCAACGAAAACAGGTAGAAGTGTAATGGAATTGCAGAAGGCCCTACCAAATTCTCGAATTGTATATGCTTCAGCAACTGGTGCAACAGGTTGGAAATTTGATATCTTCTATTGGGACATATGTCAATTTTGATTAAGCAGGCAACGGTCATTCTTTTTCAAAAAATTACGATCTTCCACAGATCAACTTCAATTATGGGCTGTTTGGATAGATTTGTAGTATTTAAATATTGTTTTCAGAACCCCGAAACATGGCATATATGATACGTTTAGGCTTATGGGGACAAGGGCAAGCATTTCGAGAATTCAGTGATTTCATTAATGCTGTGGAAAAACGAGGTGTTGGAGCTATGGAAGTGGTTGCTATGGATATGAAGGTTCTTCTTTAGACACAACCAATTTTTATACAATCGCAAGAAATTTTCGAATCAGTTTTTAAATCTGTAAAGAAATAAGCCAAAGTTTTAGCAGCGTGGTCTCTACTTGGCACGACAACTTTCATTCCGTGGTGTCAGTTTTCGGGTAGAAGAGGTGCCGTTGTCAGCAGATTTCATCGAAGTATATGACGCATCGGTTAAAATATGGCTTGAATGTCGACGCCAGTTTCAGGTTCTTACTCTTTGTTGCTTTTGGGTTTTTTAGTATTTGGTGGGGAGATTCGTAAGATAGAACTGACATGTATAAACGACATCCTTGGAAATAATAAATGAAAGAGTGAATGACATATTTATTAATTACAAAGGAAAAAATTTTGCAGGCAGCTCTAACTCGACATTGTATTGGTAGAACGCAGGCAAAACTAGTTTGGGGACAATTTTGGGCAGCACATCAACGATTTTTCAAATATATCTGCATTGGTGCAAAGGTAGGCCAGGACAACTTTGATTATTTGACGAGAAAGTTGGAATCGTACTGCTAATATGTATTAATCAAGTGGCGAGACATTTACTACCGATTCGTCTATCTGGCGACGAAAAAAAAGCATTCAGTATAAGTTAGAAGTTTCCTGATCTAGAAGGCAGCGGAATTAAAAATGTGGATTGTATATAATTGATCATTTAGGTGAAAGCATGTGTGAAAATAGTGCGTGATGCAATCAAAGCCAATAAATGTGTTGTCATTGGTTTGCAAACCACCGGTGAATCCAAAACATTGGAAGCACTTGATGATGCTGGTGGCGAATTGACTGAATTCGTATCTACTGCCAAGTTTGTTTTTATTGAAATCTCATGCGCATGAAATTGAAAATTTTGTAAGGACAATAATTTAGAGCAGTGTTGACGAGGCTTATCGAGAAACATTTTCCAACGGAAAATACGAATTCTTCAGCAGATGTATACACCAATTTCGACAAAATGTGCAATGAATTAGACCGACCTGTCAAACGGAGATGTGCGTATCGTTAGAATACTATTCAGTAGGATATGTTACAAATTGTTTACAGCAGCTATAAACTTCCGCGTTACCTTACATGTTTCTGATTAAACTGATCCCTATTTCAGCATGTGATTCCAAGTCAAACTATATGCTATATATAAGTTACCCGTATCATATATCACCTGTAGGTGAAGCAACAACTATGTTTTACAACTATCTCTCTCTTATTTCAGTGAGAAATTTCGGATCTCACAGTTTGTCAGCTTGTGGTTTACCTGTAAAACGGATGAAGCAAAATTCGACTGCAGAGAGACAAACAGATGAAGAGGAACAAGCTGACTCGGATAGTTCTGAATCATCAGCAGGAGAAGATAGTTCACATTCAGTGGAAGAGGACGAAGAGTCATCTAGTGAAGAGGAAGAACGTACGTTTTTTTGAATCGATTTGAAGCAATAGTGTAGTTGCTATTTATTGTTCAATGATATTTAGCGTGAACTTCAAATTATTATAGGTCAGACTGGGAGTTATTTCTAATGACTTGAACCGTCTAAACAATTGCTTTGCCAGAAATTAGTCCTCGAAGTGAAAAAATCTTGTCCTGAATTAGTACACTGCAGATTGTGAGCTAGTATAGGTTTTGGCTTGAACCAGTGCTTAGGGCAGTGGATCGTAGTGTTGATTGCACTGTACCTTACGGGAGTAACAGCATCGTTTTTATGTCGGCATGAAACAGACTAGTTAGTATGGTATTCACAGATGATTAAGTACAAAAAGAGAGTGAATCTGTATAATCAATTCAACATTGCAATCTAAAAATTTTCATAATTTTGTAATTCAGTTTTTAGGTTTTTTTCCTAATTTATTTTTAATTTAGCTTCAAATGGAGCCATCCAGGGTGACGAAGATACTTGGCTGCAAAGATTACTGGATGAGGCAAAGAGTTCAGATGAAGAAACAGCTGAAGGAAAGAGTGCGAGTGAAAAGGTGAAAGAAGGAAGTGATGAAGAAGAACTGAATCCATTTACTTGTGATTTTACTAGAGGTGAGGTCGAAAATCTCTGAAAATCAATAGATTTTCGACAATTATTTGAAATAAATGAATTTTGTTATGCTATAGAAGATCCGTGGGCAGCAAAGCAACAAGTTATTTCGGATTCACCGAAGAAGATGAAGGTTAAGAAAAAGAAGTTGAAAAAGAAAAAGAAATCTACAATTATTAAAATCGATTCGGTAGCGATGGTAAGATTCTCTTTTGGAAATACAGAACGCAGTAACATATAGATTGACGAAGCAGTAATTTAAAAACTTTTTGTGTGACTGGATATTAATGATCAACCATCAAAACAGTCAAAGTTGTTATAGTTAGAAGATAGAATTAATGACGTACGACTCTGCTTTTGGAAATACAGAACGCAGTAACGTGTCTTTTATTAAATTTGACTTGTAGTTGAAAGCAGTATTATTCTTGAACTAGATTTTATTCCGCACTTTTATAATAATAAGAATGCATTGAAGTAGAGATGACTTTTGTGTAAATAAATAGGTTTCGTTGCAGCACGGTACAGCGGATGCTTTCATGACGTCATCGCGTTTGGTTAGTGATGAGGATCTAACACTTGGTGAAACTTCCTTAATCAAAGCAGAGTTGTTGGCTGCAGTAGAACGTCTCAGCTCACGATTGCCACCAAACACGCTTGATCAGCTAATTGACGAATTGGGTGGTCCCGATTATGTCGCAGAGGTTTTTGTTTTCGAAAATATTGTTTACCTGTTAGATGGGTGCAAGTTATTTTTTTGAGAAATTAGTTGGCCTTGTTTACCTTAGATGACGGGTCGTAAAGGTCGTGTTGTGTGTCGTGAAGATGGAGATGTTGAATACGAACTTCGTCATGCTGGAGCAGATGTGCCTCTTGAACTAATGAATATGGATGAAAAAGATAAATTTATGAAGGGCGAAAAATTAGTTGCTGTAATTTCAGAGGCGGCGTCTTCTGGTATTTCATTGCAAGTTAGTTCTGTTATTCATTATTTTGTTGCTTTCTGGAGTCATTTCTGTATATGTGTAGAAATTTAATACCATCCATAATTAGTGATGGATTTCACCTTTAGTCTGATCGAAGAGCTGCAAATCGTCGTCGTCGTGTGCACATCACGTTGGAATTACCTTGGTCTGCAGACAAAGCCATTCAACAATTTGGTGATTTCTCTTTCTTATGACTCAGCAGTTGCACTCCGAAAAAAAGAAGATGTAAATAACTGTTTCAGGACGTACACATCGATCAAATCAAGTAAGCGCACCAGAATACATATTCTTGATATCCGAACTTGCTGGTGAAAAAAGGTAAATCAGCACAGCTTGTAAATAAGTACTGTTTTCTCATTTTTGACGGATGAAATCGGCTTTTTCGTGAAAAAAATAGCGTGATTTAATGATGCTGTGTTTCATTCTCTTTCCACTTTACAGTGTATAGAGCAGTTTTTTGTTGTATTTTTTATTATGAATAAATAAATAGATTATGTTCAAATAGGTTCGCATCAATCGTTGCTAAACGACTTGAATCTCTCGGTGCATTGACGCATGGTGATCGTCGTGCGACAGAATCACGTGATCTAAGTCAGTTTAATTTGGATACGAGGTACGGCCGAGCGGCTTTAGATGTATTGTTGCGTACAATTACTGGATTGCTCAATCCTCCTCTTATACCACCACGGAAGGATTATAAGCCTGGAAACTTCATCACTGGTAAATGTTTCTTGCTGAAGTGTAGATATAACCTGATTTGATGCAAAGATGCTTCCGTTTGGTGAGAATGGTTTTATTAGGTTTTCTCACAGATTTTACCATGAAAAATATTATAGATATGCAGTGTTATATGGAGGGTGTTGGTTTATTGACACTGGACAATGGTGTTTATACAATTGAAAGAGAATCTGCAACTATTCCAAAATTTCTGAATCGTCTTCTTGGCTTACCAGTGCATGCACAAAACGCACTTTTCCAGTATTTTTCTGATATCGTTGCTGAATTGGTTGCACAGGCCAAGCATGATGGAACTTATGATATGGGTATAATGGGTGAGTTCTTGTTTTGGAAGAATTTAAGTGGAATCATCTGTGAGTTTTTTAACACAGTTAAATGTTTGGTTGCTATTTAGGGTTGTATTTTTCAATTCTTGAGAGATTTTAGATCTTGGAATGGGTGGTGATGAAGCGCGTAAGTTAGAAACTCGTGTATTTATGGGTCGCTATGAAAGTGGTTTCTTCCGAGTTGAAATTCACAAAATTGGGGTGGAGCGTGGTGTAAGTTGGGAGGATGCTTATGCAATTTGGAAAGATCATCATGAAGACGAGGTAAATATAAGTGCATTTTACTTGTCAAATTGCCATCGTGAAAGCGTTTGAAATCATTTGTGCGCACCAAATCTTCATGTAATCTTGTCATACCATTTTTCATGAGAAAGTAGCATTTTCAGGATGGGTTTTATTTGGCATCAGTTGGCAATAATGGGAAGAAAACTGCAGCTCTTGTTTATGGTATCGGCAAGAAACGTTTGGATACGGGTGCTCGTCTGTTCTGCATAACACGACCAAGCACTGGTCGAAGTGCGAAACTAGAAACAATAGATGAGTTAACAAAACGATTTCATCTTGCTAGTCCCGAAGAAACTGAAAAAATTTGGAAAGATCTGTTTGAAGGTGAGATTTATATCATCGTGATGAATTCAGTATTTTAATTCATTTCTCACGAAAGTGTTTTTCTAATTTATTATACCTCCCAGTTGAAGATTTTTCCTTAATTTCAGGTTCTAACAAAACCTGCCAGCATAATTATTTCCACGGTCGTTGCCGAAACGAAGCGACGGGTATATACTGCGAAACTGGACGACGAACCCGGACTTATTTTGTTCTTTCTGGTTCGGTACTCTCAGTTTGGCCGATTGTTGAGGAAGTATTGTCCAGTGGAATGTCCGCTCGAGATATAAAACGATCACAGCGGATGCAGATAATTCGTGTGAGAACTCCACAGGATCATAAAATCGTTGGTATGGCTTTTTCATTTATCTCTGAATAGAGAATATTCTAGTTGTGACTAACGCTATCACACAAAAATGGTTCAGACAAGATTTTCATAAAGTTATTATTCGAAATATTGCATTTTTGTAGTCTTGTAATTTCCCACAACTTGATATTTTAGGATTATTAGTTTTGCCACAGTATGTTCGAACATTGGTCGCGCGTTTTGAGAAACACTGTGGTGGTTCTGTCGAATCCAAACCAACAAATACTCTGAACTAAATTTATTTTTAAAGAGCTTTATGGTAAAATTTTCTACGTGTCCACAAGTATTCACTTCTTTCATTTAGGCTTCCTTCCATAAAAGTGGTTCTCAGTTAAATGTTTAAAATATTTGTTACATACTGTGTTTTCATGTTTTGGGTGACTGCTGTATCAGGATGAATCGACTTATTCTTTTGTTTTGAAAATTTTGATGGAAATTGTTTTGTTTGTTTCCTGAAATCTTCTCTTGTTATCGGTGTATATTTAACAAAAGCAAACCAGTATATATCTGTTGTCTGTTGAGAAATTGGTTTACTTCTCTTATCTTGTGAATATTTACTCCTCTTTGATGTTATCTCAATGTATGTTTTGCGTTGTTATCTTTGACTTATTAGTCCATTCTGTACGCCATTTTAAATCATCGACACATATTGACTTAGCTTCTTTACATACTGCACATTATGTTCTATTGTATTTATCAAATGAATTTAAATTCTTTGCAATTCCTAAACATTTGTGCTCTGCCTAACAATTTTTTTTTCCAGATACGAATTGATCTGTAACATAGTTTGGATAAAAGCCAAAGTTTTATGTGACATCTTATGTCCGACATCTTACAACGCTAAATAATCCCCGAAAGGTACATTTGCCAAAGGATTTGAAGTATCAAATGCAAAACCATACGTAAAATTGATTGAGGGACCAATAAGCGTAACAAGACTATCTGCGGACCTCACGGGTCTTGGACATTTGAGAAACTGTCAAATACGGTAGACACTACCTGAATAGTTTCGATTTACTTTTTTTTCTGAGCCAAAAGGACCAGCTGATACTTTCAGCCATGGAGGTTGGGGGGATCGAACCCCCGCCCTCTCGCATGCAAAGCGAGCGCTCTACCACTGAGCTAAACCCCCATACCGTAACGCTCCAATCCATATAGATTAATATATTTGAAATTGAACTCATTCTAAAAAGGTTAATTCGATACATAAATATCAGTTAAACTTGACAGAAAACAACCATAACAAGAGCGTAAAGGAGAATATATAATGCTCATTTACAATTATTTGTGTTGCTAATATTATTTTTGGATACTAGTGTTTATTGAAACAACACTGATATTACAAGGCTGGTATCACATATCACTAGTCGAACATTTCCCAAGCGCTTAGGACTAAGTGACTCAGTAAGGTAGCCATTGTATATTTTATTGTTATTGTCGTTGTTGTTTTCGTTGTTGTTTTCGTTGTTGTTTTCGTTGTTGTTTTCGTTGTTGTTTTCGTTGTTGTTTTCGTTGTTGTTTTCGTTGTTGTCGTCTTATTAGAAATTAGCATAGACTACATCGAATCATTTTTCATTTGCTCTACTATTTGTTGTCTGATTGATTTTTAGACAGAGTTTGACAATGAATGAGGTTTTCAAAATTCATTTAGTATCGAACTGAATCTTACTAAAGTCATATTTTAATTATCAACAGTTTCGTATGCATCAATATAGACAACATATAAACGATGATGACAAATTAATAATTATTACCCGAATGTTTAATATTATCAAAAAAAAAAAAAAAATACATTGTATCATCATATTTAGTATGCTTCCATCGTGCACTAACAAAAGCACTCTCACAGAAATAATTAATAAAGCAGAAAACTATCTACCAACTTGTGAGGTTCAATAATCAATATTTGATGGCTTTCTCGTTATTCCTGATCTCTCCAAATTGGTAGCATTGGTTATTGGTCCGAGAAATAATTCACTGCCAGTAATTTTCATGTTTGTATCCAATGTTCTGTTCACTGAAATGATTTATCATATGCTTGATAATTCATTGCTTCATTTAATTAGGATTTAATTACCAGATGGAAATTGTATACCTTAATTGTAAATGATTAAAAGGATGGGAAAGGAATGTTTCAGTTGTGGGCATTTTTCTAAAAAGAACTGAAAATTTAAAACTTTCAGATAATAACAAAAAAATGAGTAACGCTGAGAAACAATATTAGTTTCTTTTCCACTCTACTTCATTGAAAATGATTAAAATTCGAATTTAACATCAATTATAATTTTTTTAGATTTCTAAGAACAAGCTTAATTTTTCATTTTAATTAAAATTCACCTAATATGAGCTTTTTTAACTAAATCAAATCAATTAATTAACATTAGAAAACCCTTTCACAGACTTTTAATTATCTAATATATATTTGGGGGTCAAGGCTGAGTTTGAGTTGTTCGTTAAATGATCGATTGAGTACAAAAACAAACGAAGAAATTGAAGTGGCAAATTTTGTGAATTCAATCGCATTTACTTTCACTCCACTTCTATAATAAAATTAAAAAAAGCGGGAAGACAATTTCAAAAGATAAAAGCGGGAAGACAATTTCAAAAGTAACTCAAAAAAAAAGAACTTTCTTCCAAACTTAAATACGTCCGAATTGCCAAAAAGTAATTGAAATAAATTAAAATTTTTTTTTCCTTCTTTAACCAAATATCATAAAATTGCATAATATTCGACAGCATTTGTAAAAACTAAAATATTGATGTGAAAAATTGAATTAAAAAATTGTCATATTGAAGTTATTTTAAATTAAATTGAACAAAGAGCAAAATTCTTGAAGACAAAAAAATAGTGTAAAGTAATTTTTTTTGAAAATTCTTTTTTTCTTACATTTATCAAACAAATGAAACATTTCATTTTTTTTTTTTTTTTGAAACGCTGAAGAAATTTTCGCACAGCAAAAAGTATTTTTCTGACAACAGTCTGCCAAATTTCATTTTCTTTGTTTAAAATTATTTTTTTGAAAACTTTTTTTTCTTACTTTTTAACACTGAATTCTTTTGTTCACATGCACTTCAATTCAACATAAAGGAATGTATGAAAATCAATTTCCCAACTTTTTTCCCAACAAAATACAACTTTTCTCGTTCTGTCAAAATTACTTGCTTTCTTCCCGAAGTTCCTCTTGAGTACGTGCAAAACTAATTTAACATCCAGAAAAATTAAAAAAAAAGGAAAGAAAGAACTTATGCATATTCAAGTATGAAACAATTGCAAATTACCCGAAAAAAGAAAACCTGTACAGAGCTAAGTGCATAAATTGTTTGGTTTGATTTTGAACTTGAATGTACTTTAATTGAATAATTAATGAAATTTCAATAAACACAAGTTTAATTGAATGATTAGTAGAACTGCAATAAACAGAAAAAAATGAATTTTCCACTTTATTTGATGTGATTTATTTATTTTAAAAAAAAAACTTTTTTTAAAAAAAAAAAAAACTTCCTGAAACTTTTTAAATTTGAAGTGCAAATTTAAGAGGTGAATTCATTTTTATGGAATTTTAATTTTTTACACTTGTTTAGCAAAAGCAAGAAAATGGGGTTCATGTTGAATATGTCCAAAACTAAAATCATGACAACCGAGAAGAACAGTGAAGCCTTTTTTGATGCAGACGGAGATAAAATAGAATTCGTAAAGTACTACAACTTACTTGGTTCAATGATAAATAATGAGGCTAAGCCAACAGCAGAAATCTCGAGGAGAATTGCAATGGGCAAGGCGACAATAAAATCATTGGACAAAGTGTTCAAATCTAGG
>JABVXS010000465.1:0-31216 GCA_013365335.1 Madathamugadia hiepei
AACCAACCAACCAACCAACCAACCAACCAACCAACCTTCCTACCTACCTACCTACCACCATCACCACCACTTCCTCCTCCTCATCTTCCTCAAAGCTCTCGAGATTCTCGAAATTATTCATCATAATGGACGAAACGGAAAATAATCAAAGTTAGTTAGTTAAGCGGGTTGTTGCAAAAAAAAAAAAAGTTTATTTTTTGCAAATGTGGACTTTGTTTTTTTTAATTTTTGATACGGTAAGCAATAAAATAATATAATAAGCATTCATTTTTCAAACTAAACGAATTTAATTTTTAGTTTTGAATTATTTCCATTTGTACAACAACAAATACGAATTACCATTGTTAGCAATTATGAAATATACAATCCTGCTATGCTGTAATTTATGTTACCGTATAATTCTTATCATGCAAAATGAGCATGTTGGGAAGAATTCAGTTGTACAGCTAGCTAAATGCAAGCATTTCATGCATTTTCTCAACAAAAATTATCCACAATTTAACAATTTTATTCAGGAAAAATGAAATTTTATAACATTTCATCTTGTTTTTTTATCCATGATATTCATTTGTCATGCCCAGGACAAACATATATATATATTTTTTTTAACTGACAATTTTAACAATTGTCATTTGCAATTAGTATCAGTTCAGAAACTTTCTTTGACATATTTCTGATCAAAAAACAAAAACAAAACAAAAAAAAAAACAAACAAACAACCATTGTGGTTAAGCTAACATTTACTAATGTTCATTTTTGTTTCCTTTTTAAGCGAAATAATAAATAAAAAAATTTTTGAAACTTTTTTTTTTTAACAATTCAAAATATAATTTAGCAAAAGTTCTGAATGTGATACGGTAGATGATGGATGTCTCAATCAATTAAATGATGCAAAAATGATGTATTTCTATTTTGTAATTTTATTTTATTTTTTTATTTATTTATTCATTCATCACTTTTCATGAATGATTTCTTCAAAAAGAGCAATTTTAACTTACACACTTTTAAAGTACTTTTTTAAAAAAAAAAAAAAATAATAATATATGTATATATCTAAAAATTTTTCCTTTTCATCATGGAAAATTGGAGAAATGAAATTACCATTTGAATTTATCATTTATTTAAATTTTTTTTGGAAATGGTTTTTTTTTAATCATCTTTGCCTCAATTTCATTCATTTCAAAAAATCAAAAATCAAAAAAAAAAAGTTTTTTTTTCTTTCTCTTTTAAATTCTGGGGTAGGTAGTTTTTTTATTTGTAACAAAAATTTTCATTATGAAAATTTGAAAAAATGAAATTTGAAAATTACCGAAAAAACCTTGACATCTTTTTTTTGTAATTTTCCTTTCAAGCTTTTGTTCCTTTTTTTCTTTTTTTTTTTCAAAATGTTCATAATATATTACTAAGAAAATTTTTTCATTTGCGATCACAATTTATTCAATTTTTCATAAAATAATAAAATTTTTATAGAAATTAAAATTGTCATCTTAGCAAAGTCTTCTTTTTTTGTAATTCATAAAAAATCATGAATATCTATTGCTGGTCTAAAAGATTTCATTCCTTGTTCATTTGGAGAAGGAAGGAACCGAAAATTATACTTAAATAATTAGCCTAATGTGGAGCAGAGTTATTTTCCATCCATTACAATAAGTTTCATTTTAGCTATTAGTGGATCCATTGTTAGCTTTCTTTTACCATTACTTGAAGGGTGATGGATCCTCAAGAATTTTGCTTTAAAAAAATTAAACTTAAAATGAAGTAACCAAAAGTCTCACTAAATTTCACAACATCCACGCTAGCACCGTCCGTTGGGTAATAAAGTATATCTTGACAATATCCGGAAATGAAAATTTATTTTTCAATTCCGTAAGAAATCAAAGGTCATCCATATCAGATGGGAAGCTTTGACGACTTAGTTTAAAAAAAAAAAATTGTTGGGAAAAGAAAATGAAACGGAACGATGCATTATATAACACTTTGACAGTGATTGTCAATTTTTAATTTTTTTTTTTTTAAATTTTCATTTTAAAACTTTTTTGTCAATCATTTCCCGATAGATTTTCAACAAACTAAAAAATTTTTCAGTAGCTGAATAAACCGGATCGAAAAATATTTCAATTGTTGTGAAATGTTTGTGCTACCAAGAAAAAAAAACTTTTTTTTAAAATCAAACAACGCACCCATGGAATTTAAAATACTACTGCGATAACAATCCGCCCTTTATATATCCCTGTTTAATTTATCTTTACCTGGCAGAGAGAGATATCAAAAGTAATTGGTGATGTAATTGGTTTTTTTTTTTAAATTTAAACAAATTCTTTTCGGCAGGTTTTCAACCTTTTTTTTTTTTCTCCAATATTGTTTCATTGATCGGATATTCCTATTGTGTTACGATTAAATTTGTATGATTCAGGCAAACTAAGCAAAAAATTTTTTTCAAAAATTAGAATTTTCAAATCATTAATGTAGAATTTCGATAGTTTTTTTTTTTAAAGTTTTAAAAAATCTTCATGCTAAAATTAAACATTTTGCATAAAAAAAAGGAAAAAGATTTCAGGTAGATCACCTGGAAGTAGTCGAATTAGTGGTAGCACTGGTGCATACTCATCATGTAGCAGTACATCGGAAGAAGTTGATGTTGTTGCATTTACACCTCATCCAGAGCCAGTAAATGAAGATGATCAGAAGCGATATTTTTGTCAACGATGCTTGAATCATGCTCAGGAGCATCCACGAAAAGGCCATAAACCTTTTTGCTTGCACGTTATCAACATTCATTTTTTTTTAATTAATATTTTCTTATTTAATTGATAAAGAATACAATTCTCTTTCACTTTCTCAATTAATATCTTTTCCCCTTTCTCTCTCTTTCTTTCTCTCTCTCTCTCTCTCTCCCTCTTTATCCTTGTCCTTCGTTGCATTTATCCAAAAATTATTTAGCTCAAAATAATCCTGAAATTGATCTTTAAATGTTTATCATACAATATGAATAATTAAATTTGAATAGTTGTTCAGTAATGCTTAGCATCCAAATATTTCATTCAAGCAAAAATTATTTCCAGCAACAATTGTTCAGTTTTAAAAGTAATACTTGCTGTCTCTATCCGATAGCAATCATATCATCTTTCTCGATCTTATAATAATAATAATAATAATAATAATCACAGTAATATTTTTTAGTTTCAAAAAGAAATGAAATTTATGAAATGTTCCAATTAGGTATGCGAATTGTGAATGTGCAGATTGCACTATGGTGGAGGAACGACGACGATTGAATAACATGTTAAGTTTACGACGATTGGATCCCAATCATATGACAGGAAATCGTACTACAACGGGTAAAAAAATCCGTGATCCAAAATGTGCCTTGTGCTCTGCACATGGCAATAAGCAACCACTTAGAGGTCACAAAAAAGCATCCTGTCCATTCCTGAAATGTGGTTGTCATTTGGTTTGTCTTTGGCATCATGGAAGAAAAATGTATTCATACAAAAAAACTAAAACAAATTCAACATTTTTTTTTTTTTTGAAAAAAGGAAATTGAAAGAAGTCTTCATGTTGGCATTCTTCAAGTCATAGGATATCACTTCAAGAATTTCTACTGAAAACGGAAATAAATCTGAAAATTCATTCAAAATTGGGCAAAATTTAATAAAAGAAATTTGAAATTTCCAAACAATGGTAAAACTTTCCCACTTTATGTCGTATTCTGACTTCAACAAAATGCTTAGTAAATGTAAATATTTGAAAATCTGAAATTTTCAGTGTAGTTTGGTTGAAAATCGGCGAACATTAATGGCTCGTCAAATAAAACTTCGTCGAGATCAACAGAAGCAACGAAAAGCTCAACTGAATGCTGCTACTACTACTACTACTACTACTACTACTACTACTACTGCTGCTGCTGGTGGTGGTGGTGGTGGTGCCGTAGCCAACTTTGCTCCTATAACAAACATCGCTAGAAACAGTGTTATGTTGGAGCGATCAAATTCGGAAAATCAACAAGGTTTCATGGATTGGATTGATCAGATGGAATTTAATTAACAAATTTCAAATTTATCAATGTTACGACTTTATTTCAAAGCCATTTATAGTTCCAGGAAAACATACAAACATAGAAGAACCAATGCGTGTACCACCAATCTTACCTGTATTCCCGAAATTACAAATGTTAGGGCCCAGACCATCAGTACCAATGATCTTCCAACCAACTGCAATATTACCAACAGCAACAATGTAAGTTTGAAATATTTTAGGATTTCTTGATTATAAATAAGCAACAGTGGGAGGACAACATTTAAAATCGCTTTTTTTACGATCAGACAATTAAATTTCATTGAAACAAAATGAAATATTTGAATGTAATTTATCTGTAGAATAAAATGAGCAAAATATCTATCATCTTCAAATGTTCAGGTTTATTTCACCAATGGAAAATATCGATTTGCGCTTCATGCCATTAAATTATCACCACATGATGAATGCAATACCGTTCCATTTCACTCCAATGTTACCGTATGCATCAACGTTACCGTTCCTATCAGCACCTTAAAAAGGGGATATTTTTACATATGCTATATTCAATTGGAACAGCTAAGTTCTCAAATGAATTAGTAGCATATAACCCCATCTCACACAGTATTGTCACCTGTATATTCGTCATCATATTTTTTTTAATTTTCTCCATAACAAATCACTCGTTGTAGATTTTTCAGCAATGAAGATTTATTTACATTGCAGTAGTCTTCCTTAAATCCAGGATTTCTTATTGTTTCAATTCAATGAACTTATTTGCTTATTCCGTCTGGTACTGAATTCATTTTTGTAAGAAATCGGGTCAAACCGGCCATACCTCAGGCCAATAAACACAGCAAGTTGCCCTAATGTTTTTTCATGTAAATTAATAAAATTAAGACTTTCAAAATTAGATTCGTAATACTATTCACTGATCCATGATAAAACCTTTAAAATGAAGCATTGGGCATCTCGCTTGAGAGATTACAAGTGTAGAAATGTAAATTTAATATAAAGTCTATACCGTACAATGTTATCTCGCCTGACGTGCACTAGCGTCTAAAATATCTTGATCGTTTGTTTTAACACTGATTGTTTTTAATGATTTCATTCCCTGTTTAGTATTTCCGAATAGAGAAACTCAGTTTTGTAATTTTTATACAATAAATCAATGCAATTAACTTTTATACGACAAATCCAAAAGTAACAAAATGGAATACAGAAATCACAAGCGTTCACTTGCTCGACTTGCAAGATTTCGTAAATTGCCGTATACTTTTGATGGTGGGCTACCTAGAATATAATTTATATAAACATAGAAGCATGTAAATTACAATTTGCGAGTGAAAGAAAATTAAAAAACCTCTCACTGACATGAAACGACTCAAACTCTCTTGAATATGTTATCAGTTACAGTTTATAAGAGGATGACATATGAGGCTGGTACCAAGGCCGTTTCATAGAAATACAAAAGTTTTAAGCAAAGAAATAAAAAAAAATACCCATTATTAAAGAAGATATTGCATTCCTTGCTATCCGGATATTTTGGTATGCACCAAGCAGATGGATTTTGCTGTTTGCAAGCACAATACGAGTCTGTAACTTTATTTCACATCAGTTAAAAACAAGCTTATGTAAATGCCAAAATTAAGATAGTGGACTTCAACTGAAATACTGAAAATCAGTCTCCCAAAACGATAGCATAACATATTTTATTACAACCTTAGTTATGTTTTCAATCGTGAATTTCGTCCTTCCGTCTTTGCCAGCAATTCGTCCGATTGCACGCGATAAGTGTTCGCCTTTCAGTGGTTTAACGTCGTTAATCTCAAAACTTTCTAAAAATAAATGATCCAGTCTAATCAGTGCCACCGCATCATCAACATCGAAACCCAAAACAAATGCACGGACGAAATCCTCAGCCTAAAAATACAAATTATACAGCTCTCTTTGGCAGAAATCTACTCAATATAGGTAGAAAATAACGACATTTTCAAACAAATGACCAGCCAAGCAACTAGCCTTTTGCAAATGAGTTAGGTCATCAGTTTGGTTTGATGTACGAATTTCGACATTGCGTGATTTCAGATTGAATCTATAAAAAATATTGCTTTTGTTGGCCAATCGATGAAATAGACTTGAATGAATGTTTTCAATTAAACTTCCGATTTAAATTTCGATATCACCGTAAATGTCAGTAAACTGAGTAAATTCGAAAAGCGAAAAAATATATATGCAGAATATGTATAATTATGCAAGAAATACAATAATGACTACCAATGTAAACATGTATGAATAATAAGAATCAAGATTATGGTTGGAAATGTTTAGGCATTGCATTCGAAGTTGATGAGAAAGTAAGAAAAACTACTACTAAAAACATGCAGTTACCTTATTTGCAGGTGTAACTGTTTGACGACTGGTAAAACGATTTTCGACCAATGCTCCTTCAGTGGTGAATATCGATGTGGTGGCACTGGAACTTTACGTACCTCAGCAGCTGTTGTTCTATGTTTCTTTCGGTTTGTTTTTCCTGTAGTATGGACTTCAGGTCCTTCCGAGACCATATCAACATCTTCACGGGTTCTTTTCCTCCTTTGCACCTGAAAATGACCACAAAATCTGTCGAGTTTGAGCAGAATCATCAACAATAAAAAAAAATTCCAGTATAACCATACCCGTTTCCAACCGATTTATGGAATAAATTCATGAAGTACAAATGTGACATTTCAATTTAAAACTCCTCAATCGGTTTATGTTAGAAAAATCAATCGTTTAAATTGTTCAATCATTATCCTAGTAAATTATCAGTAAAAAAAATTGCAGTGAGTGTTGTCTGATGCAAATTAATGGAATTTATTGCAGAAATGAAAATTTTTGTGCACAGAGTAGAAGAAAGGACAGTTTTAGTAAACAATAACAGTAATCTCAAAACGAATTCGTCCAAATTAGAAAAATTATTTTGTAATTAAAAAAAGAAACTATCAATGAATGGTAGAAAAAAAAAAAATTGTGATGGTCATTAGGAACAAATATCCCAGTAATGCAAAGAGGAATCATTCACTTAAATCCTGCCATTCCTACAAGACACATTTAAGGCAAATGACAAATCGATAAGTTGTCATTCATCAAAAGGAATTAATGTACTGCAACCATTTAATTATGAAGGGCCAAAATTAATTCTTGTCTAACTTATCTTCTCACGTCTTTGATCTTGCCTATCCTTTTTTCTAGCGCTGGCTCAATTTATTGCAATAATTATTTATTCGTTGCGTGTGGTCCTCGGTCAAAATAGATTTCAATTTTTTTTTCCTTCAATGCTATAAAACACAAAGCACACACACACACATATATATATATATAACTATATATATATATATATATATATAGTTATTTGAAAAACAGTCAAAAGCTACCGACTATATGACGGAAAAAATTTTTAATAGCATTTCTGCTACATGCATTGAAGGTTCGCATGCAGAAAAAGAGAAAGAAAGGAATACTATATATGAGCGCCATTAAAGTTTGTGTTCGATATTGCAATGCGGTAGGTCTTCGTTTCCTACACTTTTTTTTGTAGAACAAACTGCAAAGATCTACCAAAAGCAATAAAATTCAACTTTTATGCAATTGTTGGCGATAAAACGCAACAGTTGCGGGTATCGTCATAACACTTTGTGCTGTGTTGCGGAAAGTGCACTTCGGTAAAAAAAAGTTGAAAAACTGAAAAGTTTAATGTGGATGCTCACTCTTTTACAATGCATTGGGGACCATCCTTTTCGGCTCCTTATACTGTATCATATTCTTGTTTAAAAAACGTTGATAACTGTGTAAATTCGAATTTTTTTAATATAGCACAAGAAAGATCAAATGAAAACAGTCCGATTCGCTTTCAGTGAAATATCTTCACACAATTTTTGCCATTTCATGGATACTTTTCTAGCGTAACATAAATTCACTCAAATATAAGTGAAGCAACTTATGAACGCTAATAAATATTGAAAATGATAATTACAATAATCATAATAATAAATAATAACTCGTATGCAACTGTTCATTCAATAATTTATGGATTGTCTTTAAAGACCAAGACATCACAAGTAAAAATTTTTTAACTGCTTCAACTAATTTGTTGAGGAGAATCCTACGGATAAATTAAGTATCACAAATTCTGCAAGAAAACAAAATACGGCTGTTAATTAAATGGCATACTTTAACCAATGGACTATTTGTCATAAAAAAAATTTTATATTAGGTCCAAAATCTCACTCAGCTTAAGAGTTAACAAAAAAACTTACAATGTTAAATTTCTCCTCTGTTGACGAAATGCCATCTTGATCTTGCAACCGATCCGGCAACGTAGCCAGACTTACAGGATCTGTATCCACCAAATCTGGCATTTCATCATCTTCCATTGCTTCAATCGGTAAATCATCTTCAACAGTCGTCCCTTCCATTCTTACTTAAAATAAAAGATTAAAATCTATCACAGAAAATCAAACTGCGCATTTAATCTCTATTCTTTTCCAATCACGGATTAAAATTTTAAGATTTACAGAAATTATTTTAAAAATGAAGTGTGTGAAATTAGATAAAATTATGACAAATGAGCCAAACATGGTAATGACGAATAATACATGCAATAAAAATTTATTGCAAATTGACAACAGATCAATTCTTCCAAAAATAACATTAAAAAATCTAATACAAATTCAAAACTGCATTATACCTTTATACAGATAGATCAATGGAAACAAACAGCAAAAACACTGTCAACAGTTCAAATACTAACAACTTTACTTTTTCAAGAATCACATATCATTTACACTTTCGAAAGCGACATTTGCGCTAGAGTATAATTTAGAAATGAGGCATTTTGTCTCGCTCTTGTTAGCCGATCGAAATGCCTACAAAGTTTCCACATTAGTTTTCTAAATTTAAGAATAACTTTCCAAATACGAAAACTTTTTATTAGAATGAACTGGATTAAAACCATTCAACATACCTGGTTGTGTATGGAATAAATGTTTCTATTAATGAAGCAAAGTTAGGCAGTTTTAATAAGTCCTCGGGACAAAACGAATGCAAAACAGAATGCAGCACCAACTGCGCAACCTAAAAGCAAACATGGAAATTCTAAACCTATGCAATAATTTGATTATTTCGCGTGAGCATCGTACTATTTCAGTTCGTAGGTTTACTAAACAGTGATTTTCAGGTTATTTAAATTCAAGCATAAATAGAAATATTACTTGAAAACACGTTTGTTTTAACGTTTCATTCTTTGTAACATTTTTGTGATAGTATTTCTATCAAGTTCATTTCAGAAATACTATTATGTTCATTGAAAAGCTAGTAAATTTAAAAAAGCCAAAAGTGTGATGAGGAAAGGGAAACACTAACACTAGTCATGAAACTCATCCCAAAAAAGAGCTAGCAGCGAAAAAAGTAGGAAATTTTACAAATACGAAGTTTAGCACGTAAAATGTGAAGGAAACCCTAACTCAGCGGTAAAACTTAAAATGACACAGTACTTACATCTGCTGTTCGACTGTTTGTATTCCATTGGGCAGCAAAGTTCAATAACACCACCAACTCTTCAGATCGCAATTTTTTAACTGCATATTGCAATTCATCTGATTTTAACTCCATCATTCTTTGCACTATTTTCAAGCAGCTGAAAACAATACATTCTATTGGCGTGATAAAAGTATTCGACAAACGGAAAATAATCTGGTACTCATCAATCTAACTGCTCTTAAACTACCAACGTTATTCTTAAAACTCAGATTTCCATGGGTTCTGAAGAATAAAAAAAGAATACAAGCAGCAGATTTATATTTCACAAGAAAACAGTAAAGTTGCAAAAATCTTGTTCTAATGCGGAAACATTGCTTACCTAACATGAGGGGAATTACAAAATATGGACCTTACTTTTTTTTATCCTTCTACATTAAAAAAAGAATTCAACTTAACAATCAGCATTTTTTTTTTATGAAGAACCTATATTGGAAATTGTTCACAATAAAACCGATAGAGCCTAAAAAAATATACCTATTACACTAAAAAGCCATCGCAGCATGAAAAATTATGAAATTAAATCAAATATTATTAAACTTATAATGGTAATTTAACCATTTGTGTAACTAACACACAACACTTATATATCCAGTACAGAAAACTCAATTATCTCCGACTTGATAATGTCCTTCACTTCAATGCATGAACCGCAACATTCTCTTGAATCAATTTTAACATCCCATTTGTGTAGCTAACACTAATACTAATCGGTCGATTTTTCAACGAGTTTCCTCGTGTCGACTTTTTATCACAACTTTTTTTCAGTTTGCTCGGAAAAAAGTAGTGTTTTTTAACCATTGTCTTAAGTCACTTGCTGGTTAGGACTCGCTTTGTCTCCTCGTTTTCACCTTGCCCAAGGGATCCCGCGAAAAGCACTTTGGTGAGTATTGGTCCTGATGTGACATCCTCAACGTGAGATGGGCAACACCATCCAGTCACAAATTATAAAATTCCGAATACCTGTATGGCTTCGCCAATGTTAGTGAAAACGATAAAGCTTCGCTGTAATGATTCTGCTGCATGAGATTTGTTAAAATTTGCTCATTTCGTGCCTTTTCCGCTCGAATATTTTCTTCTTCCTGACGCTTCTTTTCAGAAATATCATCCCAGATTTTTATTCGTCCATCACTACCTGCTGAAATAAAACTTCTGAGAGATAAGAAAAAAAAATGTTTCGAGGATAGAAAATACGAGACAGAATCATTCATGCAAGAAATCGATCAAGTTCAGCAAACAATGAAATTTTCACTAAGAAAGTAGGATGGAAGACAATGGTTACACGAACGTGAACACAGTCAAAGGAGTACCTACCCGTAACAAATCTGCTTTCGTCACCTACTACTTGCATAGTCCATATTTTTTCATCATGCGCTTCTACCGTTGTGACACATTCATTGGCCGCAATATCCCATATTTTGAGTAAGCCACCACTATCCGCAGATAAAATTTGTTTACCACCATTAACTACGATTCCCTGAAAAGCAGCGGAGCAAAGAACTTGAAACCAGAACATAAAGTTATTAATTAGCAGGAAAAAATACGAAAAAAATGAAGAAAAAAATATGGAGAGATTACATTCAGCACAGCAAACGAATGTCCAGCTAGTGTTGCAACGCAGTCTCGACTTGGCAACGAAAATAACCTGATCATGCAGTCCCCACCACATGTGATCACAATCTGAACAAATTATTAAATAAACACTATTATTCAAGTTCTGTTGCAAAGTTTGGAAATTGAAGTTTCTGAAACTTTAATGAAGTAACACAACTCGATGGAATGAAACCAGAAGAGTACTCAGTGAAGAACGCAACCTGAGTGCATGGAGAAAAACGAGTGTCCCAAACTCCACGGCGATGACCATTTAACATACCACCTATGGTAAAATGCATTTTATCTGTATCAACATGCCATAATTTTGCTGTCTTGTCCAAGGAACCAGTGACACACAAACGATCATTCAAACTAATATCTAAGCAAGTTATATCCTTTGCATGGGCAACTAACGTTGCTGACGACTGCAATTTAAAACTGAAAAAAGTTCATATATTAATCAGAAATAATACAAACTATGGAAAAAATCTATTTTAAAAAAAATTCTTCCTTCCCATAAAAATTTTTTTGAACAAGAATAAAACTTTGTCGCAAATTCCAAAGTTGATGATGAAATGAATGATGGAACAAAATGATAAAAATACTTTTCAGTTTTTTCCTTGAGAATTTTTAGAGGCCATAATTTGATCGTAGTATCGTTTGATACTGATACGATGAAACGATGCTTTGGACTGTGGGAAAATCGAACACGTGTAACATTATTAGTATGCCCAGTCGCTAAGCCTATCTAAAAATGAAACCTATTTCATTACAAGCATATCAAAAATGACACTGCTTAAATCTACCAACTACCTTTCCAAATTTGATTTCTTCACTATCGTTGAAATCCACATTCCAAATAATGAAAGTATTATCTTTGGATGAACTGGCAAAAATTTTTGGATCCCACGCCGCAGTTGAAAGTGACAGTATACTGTCAGTATGGCCTAGAACTTTAAGAATTAAAACGAACACATAATATAATTTTTCATGCTTCATCAGAATACAATGCTGGAAAATTCTATTGCTCATGCAATGCTTTTAGCCGTAAACATCACTTCATACTTTTTTTTCTACTGTAAAGCTTACAATAATATTGAAAGGACAATAACGGTTTAAAACTGCTACTAAAAAATTCTCAAATAAATTCTAAGCACTTAATTTTCTCAAAACTACGCAGGAAAAGAAAAAGACGACATCCATGTTAAATATGTTACGAAATATTAACTACCGCATTAGGTAAACAAACACACCAGTGACTAAACGACACGACCAGGTGTTTGTATCGTAAAAACGCAATTCAGAACTGTTTGTGGCTGCAATCAAGTATTCCAGTTTTGGCCCAAAGAAACAAACATCAAAAATCTCATCATTGGAACCAGCAAACTGCCGCTCAACTTTAAAGGTTTTCTCATCAACCCAGAAAATGTTGAAATCCGAGGTAGCCAAAAGAAACTGCTTGCAAACTTGGTTGTAGACAATGAAATTAATACGACACCTGAAATCATTGAAAACACAACAAAACATCATCCCGCCAAAAATAAAGACATAATAAATAGAACACAGTGGAAAAAATTCAACAGACTATACAGCAAAGAATTAAGACCTGATTAAAATCATTAAAAAAAACTAACCCACATATATTAGAAGATTTTAGTAATTTTGCATTTTCCATATTCCAACACTTCAAAGCACCTTCATCTCCCACTGTAAATAATAAACCAGCTACTAGAACGGCTGCTTCAATCGGCTCATACAAGGGAAGCACTTTGATTTTTTCATAGCTGACCAAATTAACGATTGATAGCGTTTGATCACGACTTATGAAAACAACTTCCTTCGGCTGCCGAACAATTATGCTTACAATCTGGCTGAAGCAATGAAAAGAATCAGAATTACATTCTAGAAATCAAAAGAATCATTAAACTGGCATGAAAATGTTGATAAACGACATCACTTGAGCGGAAGAAGCTTATATTTAGCTCACCTTGTGTGATTTGTCCATCGAAAAAGTAATTTCTTAGGACTTTCTAAACAGAATAATGATGAGCTGCCATCAGCATAGCCAATCACGACAAGAGACTTATGAGCAAATTCAAGAGCGCTTACAGCGCCTGTGCCCTTTAGCGAGCCAACACAGCTGCGTTCTTCGAGATTCCAAACCTAGATAATTGGTAAAAATTTTTCAAATAATTCCTCACCTGTTAGTCGTCAAGAACCATCGATTCCCAGATATTTATTAGCATGCAAGTCACAACAAATCATTTGTATACTAGAACTGACATTTCGGCAATCATCAAAATACCTTCATAGTAATATCTCCACCGCCATTCAAATATCTTTACAGCTATAAAAAAAAATAATACCTTGACATTAAAATCGGCTGATCCAGTTGCGAGTAGCGTGTCTTCTTCAGAAAATTTCATTACTAAAACCGGTGCTACATGAGTTGATTTCCACTGACGAATTATCTCAGGGCTTGCTGCTTCAGATCCATTTTTTAACGAAGGTAACCGATAATTTTGTAAAAGACCATTTGTGTAAGCCACTACGATGTAAGTGCAATTCTCATTCAATAAAAAGGTTGATATCCTCAACGGTTCTTCATCATTTCCAATCCTGTACCTATAACAAAACAACAAAAGTTAACTCACAGTAAATAGAGCCACAAATTTCACTCAAAATTTCTGAATCATGGCATGCATCTCGCAACGTCCGACTATATGATTTGCGAGGAAATTCATTACTTCGGACTTTCTTTTATCATTCAAATCATATCAATTTTTTTCAATGGAGAAAAAATACAATGTGCTCAATTACCTTTCTTTTCCATCATAAATATTCGAAGCCCTAATATAACTACCGCAAGATGAAAACAACGTTTTACCATCCAAACTCCACTGAATTGCTCCACCCGTATAAACTGCTTCAACAGAATGTTGCAATCCTATACTGTTCAACTGATTCTTCATCCACTCTGTAAAATCAAAGAATTGTTCTTTGTAAGAAACTGCGATAAGAAGCATTCAGTAATACCACCGTACACAGTTTACCCGGTGAAGAGAGTAAAGATCAAATCAGCATAAAAGTTCAAACAAAGTAGCTGCGGCAGATTATCAACTGACAACTTCGAAATCCTTTGGATCAAAAGGAAAAAATTGTATTTGTCTATCAAACAATATTTTTTCAACAGATACAAACAATAACGTCATTCAGACCGAATACATATGATAAATGGTTTGATCCTCCTCAACATGCCCCACAAACAAAATCCGTATTCTAAAAACCATTTCACAAGCACCACCACCAAAAGAAATTCTTGATCACACGCAGAAAATTTGCAGTGAACCGGAAACTTTTTAGGCACTGCAAATTTTAAGCACAGTATTCATGAAACTACAGCAGCAATTGTTAGCAAAATAACATTAAAAAACTGAAATGTAGAATGGAATATACGCAATACTTCGCAACTGGGATCTTATAAAATCATCAGGCAATCACTTTTTTTTGTTTCTTATTTTGCAGTAATATTGATGTATCGTAATGACATTCAAAATTTATTAAAAAAAAGAAAAAAAGATCAAAGGTACACATTCAAGCAGTCTCCACTTCAACGTTTTTTGTATCATATGTTAACCGGGGCCAGTTTGCAACAACCACTTGCTTTAATACTAATTCCAGTTTTCTTTCACCAATTATTACCTACAAATACAAGACGATAAGTCAAAATAATGAAAAAATAACTCTACAAAGACAAAACAAAGCTGGAAGGAATAAGTTACCTTTGACGCATCTACATTGATACGACCAAAAAGTTCATAATTCAGTTGTGTCTCTTTTGCACCAAAACCATGAGCGACTTTCATTTGCAATATAAGACCATTGCTTTCCACCTTGCACGATTCTGGCAGCGCTCCCTTGCAGTAAACATTCAAGTGAATAAAACCACCTCCGCTAAACCAATCTTCACGAATTTTGTCGACGCGCTCAGTCTAAAATTAAATGACATGAACTTTGATGAACCATCGATTGAGATATCTGACTCGATTTCTAGTTCTCAAGATGGAGCTGAGTTTTTACAGACATTCCTTAGAAATCCGGCAAAGATTTTTTGCAACAAAAAATGTAACTTCAATGAAACATATCTTTGTCCAACAATGCTCCCCTATCGTGCAACCTTTTTGCTCCAGAAAAACGGCGAAATCGGATGTTTTCCTCTCGCAGCATGACCAATATTTCATTCCCTCGTGAAATACAGCTACACCACTGTGATATGAACACTTCTCACTTTTGCTTGCTTCGCCGTCATAAACCTGAAAACTAGTACAACCGGAATCTAAACTGAATCTCCACAAGCAAGAATTGTTTAAAAACTAAACCCTCTTCTTTTCTTTAACCTAACAACATTTCGCACAAAGAAATTTTTATAATTAAATATACTAATTATTCTTTTATGTGATAAAAGTTAAGCCTTGAAGCGGAATAATAAATTTCGGTAAAAAAGAATACAATAACAGCACACTGAAAGTATCTCAAACTGCATTACTTTTTACAAAAAATCAATAGAGGACAGATTTATCTTATTAAAGAAAAAATAATAAGAGAAAGTAACCACAACGAAGGCTATTTGTCAAAAAAACCTTTTCGCAGCCCGGATTTTTACATGAAATGCCGACATGAATTTCTGATCCACCTTCTTCTTTTATTTCTGATTTGAATCGTTCAATACTTTTTAATGCGCCTTCAGTCACTTCAAACTTTATCGCTCTCATTATTTCTGAAGAATTGTCTCTAGCTGCAGGTCTGTTTAGACCATTCCAAACAATTATCTGAAATGAGGTTTTTGAAGGCGAGCCAATATATATTCTTTTGATAATACGAAAAGTTCAAATAACTTAATCTTTAATCCTTAGACGGACACCAATAAAATCCCCTGCACAAGACCACTATTTTTATCTAAAAAAAGTACTACACTCCTCAAGCATCAGCATATTTTCCTCCTAAGCATTCCACTTTTTCCATTTTCTTTAATGTAGAAAATCTTCCTAGTCCTTTGAAATATGCATTACAACAAACTGAAATAAGCTACCTGAAACGATTTCAGTTTTAATCAAACCGTAGCTGTAGCAAAATCTGTCCTCCAAGAGAGAAGCTTCTTACTGGATAGTAATATGCCGCCTGAACTTACCTCTTCTGGTTTTTGTGTTTTAATTGTCGTTTCTAATTTTTCCGGATTCGTTTCTACCACCGATTTATGATTGCTATGCTGTCCACGAGTACAACCCTTCAAACTTAACCATGTGCTGAAGTCCGTACTTTTCTGATTGCAGCAGCTCCATATTTTGTAGGCATCATGGAAGTATGGAGCACCAGGATGGTACAAACATGAATCTGGAAAACATATGCCTTTACTATGCATAATTCTGATTTTAACAGCTTTTCCATACCTGGTTAAAAAAAGGTCAATATTGACGAGTACCAGTTAGGTCACACATAAATGATGCGGTTTATAGGCATACCTATGGATTATCTCAAAATGATTGTAATGCCGTCATAAACTTTTACCAAATGAGTGGTGACATTTGCATCGACAAGGCTGAAAAGATGAAAAGAAAGGTAAAAATGATTACCTTCCTCGTTGACGCTTGGGTCAAACTTTGTACCGCATCCCTTATTGTAGCAGTAAAGCAGTTTCTCCTCCTCCATCCACGGATAGCTCCTAGCGAAATGCAAGCATTTGAAACCTCCGTTACCTAGAAAATCGTTTCGCAATGGACATCAAACATTGTGATGGATGATGAAGAAAAACCACAGGGATTACAAGAAACAAAGAAGTAGGAGAAGTAAGAGTACCGTATTATTATGAGAGTCCAGGCATACAAAGAAGCGGAAGAGACATTGGTGGGGAAGAACAGGGCAGTTTTCGAATTGCTATAAACGGTGTGGCGCACTTGTACAGGATCGGGCGCTAATGGATTGTGGTGGGTTTGGTTTCAAAGTGGCCTTTGTCGCTAAGGTTTGTATTTTGATATGCAAATAAAGGAATGAACCAATGAATAATTTATTGGACGAAATCGGGCCAGTGTTGTGATCGTATCAATGTTCGAATGGAGCAAAATTGGCTTAAAGCTGGTAGCATTGGAGAGGAAGGTGAAGCTAATGATGAGATCATGTGTGATCAATTTCTGATCATCACGTTCTGTTTTTTGCCATTTCGCTCTACGATTTTGAAACCACACCTGAAGAATTTCTTTTTTGTATGCTCATAAGGATTGCATTGATTGCATACCATGTCTGGACTTTCCAAATCAATTAAACAAGAATTTCAGTAGCATAAATAGCTTACCTGTACTCGAGCTTCTGATAAATTTATCTTTATAGCAAGTTTTTCGCGTGAAAATACGTCAGGATAGTGTGAACTGCGAAAAGCTGCTTCAAGTTTGTCTAGCTGAAAAAAAAATTGAAAGCTGGAATAGTATAGGAATTTAATTCAAAATTTAGGAAATGGTGGACAGGTTAGGATTTGGTACAGTTAATATATAAAATGCATGTTTATTTTGAACGATATCTGTTATCGAAATTTTCGGTCCACTATAACACATGAAGCAAGTTTTGTTTCAGTAAGTTTTGTTGGGTCCAACACTAATAGATAATATTAGGTACTATACTGAACTGATTTGGAAGGAATTCCAGACTTCTAATACTTCAACAAACAAAGCAGGTAATTACCTTCTAGTTTCGAACTGATTGGCGTAACTAAATGCAGTTGTAAAAAGGTTAGTTAATATAATATTAAATTTAAACTCATCCTCCTTTTTTCCCTTTAATTGTCATACTCTTTCGATTGCATCAATTTTTATTCATTTCCTCATTTGATTCAGTTATCTGATTGAGGGTTTCTCTCTGCATATACTTCTTCACAAAATAGATTTTTACTTTTCGAGATTCACTTTCCAATTGAGTTAAATGAGTTTTGGTCAACTTGATAATGCGATTCTTGAGATGATTGATGCCCTTCGTCTTCGTCGTCATTGTCACTGGATAGAAAAGTCAAGTTAGGTTAGCTATGAATTCGTACAGTAAGATATAATTTGTATGGTAACACGATAGTGACACTCACCCCTACAGTAAGATAGTACTGTAAGTTCCATTACATATAGAATGTAACAACATAAATAATTGAGTTGAAAATTTTTGTTTAAATTAAATAAACATAATTTACAATGAATTTTAAAAATTTTACGTCTATTATTAAGAAGGAGTTTTCTAAAACGGAAATTTGCGATATATTATAAAAAAATAATTGTTGGATTGCATAAAAGAAATTTTTTCCGGAATTTTCATACATTTGTATATAATGTAAGGCACATTGTGATTTAGCCCAAAATTTCTGGATTCTACCCCCGAATGTTTAAAAGATCATTTCCCTGAAAAAACAAAACAAAATGATTCACTTCTATTATTAAAGGTGTAGAAGCAAAAGCTGAAATCAATTATCTTAATTAATTGCAGCAGACTTCTCAGCACATCCCCTTCGATACCACTTAATTGTTCCCAATTTTTTTCGGTTGCATTATTTATTTAAGCTTACTTGTTAGCTTAATCTCCGACTTTCCAGATTTTAAATTAAATTATTACTTTCAGACAATGATTTTTCTAAAACGAACTGCATATTAATTATCTAAAGTTTTATTTCACCATTCTTTTTTTTTCGATAAAATTTACAGCAACGAAGGCACAAACAAGGCATGATTAGGTAGGAAGAATACATTGAAAATACTATTTCATTAATAGCAGTAAGCATGTTAAAATTTTGAAAACTTACCTGAGTAATTCTGCACATTGCCTATTTTACATGTATAATCAAAAATAGGAAATCTTGTAAGGTGGAAGAGTGTGAAAGAGAAGTGTCGAAAATGAAAAACATAAGTGAAGATATGAAATCAATGATGAGAAAGAATGAAACGATAATATTTACAAAGATATATCTTCTATATCTCTTTATTTATCTTGTCACATCTGAAAAGATGAGAAAAAAAGAGGGAAAAGTGAAGCAAATTGAACGACAAGCAACGTGTTAAGGCATAAAACACTTGGAATTGTCCGTAAAACGGTCCTTGCTCATCCAATGACCAAAATTATATAACTTCTTTCTTACGTTGTCTTTTGGTAAACCATCAGCCAATGCATCATTTATTGCTTCGCCTGGAATTTTTTCACTATTTATATATTTTCCCAATCTGTATTCAATAGATTATAAATCAAATTTTATTTCTGAATTGTATCACTCCCAGGAAATGTCGAGGTATATAAAAAATCATAACTTGCTTTTAATTGGTGAAGATAAAACTGCCTTCTTGTTTCAATAGTTTTGTATGGGAAAGGATTTAAATCGTTGAAAGCAATCTGAAATCAAAAAATTACACCGCATGCTGTGATTCAAGAACTGAATCTCCTCCTCATAGTGAATAAAAAAATGCACAATGATTTAAAACTAAATGACACGTTGTATTGATTCTTGGCCGTATCTGAAATCATTCAATGAAGCTATCAATTTCCTCTAAATGATAACGCAGAAACAGACGACAACATCTACCTTTGCCAATGTCTTGAAATTGGGAACATGCTGTGCTACACTGCTCAGTGAAGCATGCACAGCTCCAACAGATCTACATTCCAACACTGAGGCTTCAGCAAGTTTCAACACCGCAAGAGCAAATCGAAAAAGAACCTGCAAACGGATCAAGAAGTGTTAGAGTCTTATAATTTTTTCACATGCGAAAACTTTATACTCTGTGTTAATTGTGCTGATTTATGTCTATTTCCAAAAGCAGATGAAAGGATTTCTTGCACGATTATTCCATTCTGAAATTTGCTAAATATTTCTGTTGGAACACTTCCATGACTCAAATTTCTTCCTAAATAATAATACAAACTCTTTTGTACTTACCTTGTTCCCTTCATAGAGGAATACGTCGAACAAATTCAAATAAATCGTATGCGGAAAGACATCAACAAAACATGTTAGAAACCAACTGAGAGTGAAAGCAGAGAGATCCACTTCGAACTTACGCAAATGGGATGCTAATTTTGGAAGTTTTTCGCTAACTAGGTCACGCAACACCTAAACAACAAGCATAGACTCCCCAAGAGCTGGTGTGCATCTTTATTCATTTAGCTTACCACAACTACATAAATATTATTGCTGCAAAAAAAGCATCGGAGTTAAACTGTACAAATTACCATATATCCTATGTATTCCTTCATATAACGATTCCTTAACAAAATAAGGCCATGCATATTTAACTTTCCGATTTTCCTCTTATGTCATTTGAAAATCAAATTATTTTGCTTCAGTAAATTTATTTCTTGGTTTGAGTAACTAGCAAAAAGGAAAATACCTTTTGATCAGCAACAGCACAAAGTAAAGTGGAAGTATAATATGCAGTAGGCTGAAGGTGCTCCACGCAAGCTACCAGAAACCAAAAAGCGTCAGATTCTTCAAGAAACAATAAACCAATGGCAGCTAGACGATTTAGTCCCTAAAATTTGCAAAATTAGATTTGCCAAAATATTTTATTCAAAATTTAATAGAGAAGACTACTGCAAAATTCAATGTTGTGAATTTAGAAAAAAAGTTGCGATTTAGCATTCCCGAAAAAAAAAAACAAGAAAACGCAATCAACGCAAAAATGGTTGGATTAGGAAAATCAAGGAATGAAATAGAATACTAAAACCAAGGAATTAAAAACATACCTGGCAGTACCCAACAGAATTGTTATGAAAACGATATGCACAAAGTACACGACGTAGAACAACAATTTTTTCTGATGTCGGCTCATCAAAAAACCTGTTTGTGGGCAAAGTTCGAGTCAAATCCAAATCTATCTGCAATCATTCCATTCATGAACGCTTAATTTCGGTCAAAGCTGTTCAAAATAAAAAGAGAGCCGCAGTTTACAATACATCTGAAGCAAAATTTTCACCTATTTAGAACTTAATGCAAACCTGTTTCAGAGCACTGTCGTTTTCGACAGCATCCTTGCTAACAGTATTCACCCTCCGAAGAAGTGTCTTATAATAACCATTGCCAAGATCGACCCTTTCATGATGGACTACGTGATTAAGAAGACTAGAACAATACTTGTTACAAGACTCTGGTAAACTAATAAAATAATCCTTCTAAACCGGAAGCTTCTAAAAACAATGAAAATGAAAAAATTGAGGTGAAAACGCGTAGAAGATAAGATGCACGAAATAAGCAAGAAAATACAATCTTTGCAAGAGGAGACGAAATCTTCCTCTAATGTTGCAAAAAAAGTATGCTTGCACAAATCAGTATACTATCCCAAATAACGCAAATCTTGAGCTTACAGAAATTAAGAATAAAAAATGTAAAAATACAAAATAACCTCTTCCAAACTCTCGGTCTATAAATTTTTGGTATGCCTGTTCTCACCAGATTTTTTAGCTCATTTGTACATTTCAGGGGACGAGCAGCGAAATTCACTAGGAAACTGTCCCACTTTTGTAACCAATCTATGTATTGTGGATTCTTTTCCTGAAAGCAGAAAACATTGATGATGCCAAATTAAGATAAACACAAATTTGCCCAGAAAAGTACGACTTTTGCAATATGCGTAAAACATAATTTTTCAAAAATTTCGAAATTTACATTGCTCACCATTTCTCGTTGAACAACGATTTCATCACTTATATTTTGTAATTCAGCAGCAACTTCAAACATATCATTGGGTTTCAATTGATGATCCTTTCTATCATCATTTAAATAAAATCCAAGCGAGTCAGTAAGTCTAGCTGCAAAGAATTCCATTATAGCAAAAGTCTAAGTGTAATAGTATTCAACAAAAGAAAAGTTTGAAAATATATTTCTGATTTAAATTCGACGGTGCACTTTTCGAAAAACAACGCAGTCCATAAAACAATATTTGCATAATGTCCTGCAATCCTCACTCTCTACTTTATCAGTACTTGACGTTCTTTTGTTTGAAGTCCAGTTGGTTTCATCAATCAGAGCCTCAATCACTCCTGGTTCCAAAACTGAAAATTTTATTCGAGAAAATATTTTGCTGCGACAAACAATTTAAAGCACTTAAGTAGCATACATCCATGCAGAAGGTTGTGTTCTAGGACATGTAAAATTCTCTATTCTCAAGGCAATTATTCATCAGAATCTTAAACCAAAGTAACTTTTCCGAAAAAAAGATTTCAAGCGCAAGATAAAATGCAATATAAAAATAAAGAACGTACTGTAAAAAAAAATTACAAAACGACCTGAGAATTTATGAAGTTAGTGAAATATTATTTACACAAATTATCAAACCTCTACTTTCAAGTTTCGATGCTCTTAAATGGTTCAGTACCATGATATACCGACTTTTAAGTTGATAATAACATGCTTCGATATCAAAATTTTGTCGAGTAATTTTACGCTCCCTGTCTTCCAAAGTTTGTACAATTTTTTGAAGTTCTAAAACAAAAGAAAATGGTAAAAAAGAAATACAAATTTCTGAAAAAAAAATTTTTTTTTCACATAATGAAAAGAAAATCCTACCGAGGACCTCCTGATTCAAGAACATATTCTGATTTTGATATCCAATGACAAGATCCCTCATTTCTGTTACATCATTGACAGCTGCCTCGTCATACACTCTTTGGGCATTTTCATCAGTTGGGTTACTACCAAAATCGACTAATATCCCTTCAGGAACTTCAACTAAATGAAACTCATTCAATCCTGATTTGAACATGTCCACGGATAGTAAAGTGAACAGTCATCGCGGCTTCAATCAGAAATAAAATCTTGGAGGATTGCAACAATGATGAATATTTGAGCTGAGTCTGCGCAGTGAAGCAAAGTACATCTTGAACTGTTCTTACTCCGTTTTTTATAAATTCATCTACCACATGCCAGCAAACTTGTACAGTGACAGCGAGATCCTCAGACTACAATTTTTTTGTGTTCTTTCCTTAGATGAGTAATCTTAAAGAACCAGTCGAGCCCCATCTCTCCTGAGTTGGACTGAAAGTTGTCCTTCACCTATGATAATTAGCTGAACATAACGATTTCCCTTTCATAAAAATGAATGAATTTCACAGAAAAACAACATACCATCATCGATCAGTATTTCCGAAGAATTTTCTTCCTGCTTACCATAAATTTTCATTATCAGTTCTTCCTTTGAACGCACTGACTCACGAAAAGCATTGATTTCCGCATTTAAATCTTCAATTTTTTGTTCATATTGCCTGAAAATAGAATTTACAATGAATTAATGAGCTAATTAATGTGCTATTTAAACCGTTATAAGTAAAATTAATCGTATTTACTTATTCTGCTCTTTTAAAATTCGAATTTCACGACTGTAGGATGCTGCATTTAGTTGCGATGCCACAATTTCGCTTTCCTTTTCCAGAATAATGTCGAGTTTTGCTTGCGGAGTTTTCTGCTCTTCAATCCGCTTGCTAAAATGACTCTGCCTGCATCAAATACATAAGGTTAAGATAAAACCGACATTTCGTAAATGCAAATACAATGACTACGAACGTACATTAATTCTATTTGACGATTTGTTTTGACCAAACTTTGTCGCAGAATTGTGACCAAATCTTGATTAGCTCCTAATTCATCCGTAAGTTCACAATAACGATCTTTAAGATCATTTACAATACCAAGTAACTGCAACAGCAATGCAAAATGAAAACTTTTTCATTTCTTTCTTCCAAAAATCTGGTGTACATGTATCATTACGGTTTAGTGATGATCTTCCAACTAAATGTTTCACATTCTACTGTTAACCAGCAAAAAAATCCTTATATTTTGAGGGTTTTAAAGAAGTTAAGATAACATTATACATCTCAAAATTAAAGCTTACAGTTTTGCAGTTTTCACAAAGTGGTTGCGATGATGTAGAGAATCTGAAAAAAATTAGTGTCAAAATATGTATAATGAATTTATACGTTACTGTCTCCGCTCTCTGCCCGTTATCTTTACTTGTCTGTTCGTATTTGTTTCTGAGAGGAAAGATCAGAACTTTGAGAGAAAATTCCAATTAGAAAAACTTCATTCACTTTGCTCCACAACTTAAAATAACTGTTCACTGAAGAAAAAAAGGTTCACTATTAAATACACTGAATTTTTTTCAAAACGAAAAAAACCTTAACTTAAAAATGATAATGCACTGACCGCAATAAAGCTTTTGGTTTCTTTATCACTTTTTTCGCCAGTTGTTCAAGTTTTTTAGCCTTTGCTTGAGCTTCAGTTATTTTCTCAATTGACTGTTCTGCACTTTTCAAAACATCCGTAATCGGTGGATTTGGATTCGGCATCGCCAAACATTTTTCGTTAAGCTTTCCGTCCAAATTGAGGTAAAATGTAGACTGGACCTGAAATCCAGAGCAGATTTTAAGTACTAGCGTACAGCTCTACCGACATACAAAATCGAAGTAATTTTTGCGAACTTTGCTAAAGTATTAAAAGTTCCGGTAGTGCAAATTGTCAAAAAACACCATCCTAATTTTCTGTTCATAAAAGAAAATCAATATGAAAAACGGAATTCTAACTTACAGCGTCATTAATTTCATCTTCAAGCGATTTTTCATCAATAGGTCCATTTATTAGCACCATATCTTCACCTTGCTCCAAATTTTTAGCTTCTACACTCGAGGGTCTTTGAGCATCAATTTCCGAAACCGAGTGAGATGAAAGAGACACGATCTCCTAAAGACATTTGGTAACTAACATTTCACATTTTGTGCAAAGTATTTTAACTCTAAGAGAGAAAGTATTATAACACTAGGATATTTTATACTAAAATGTTAGTTGAACCTTCAAAAGAGGTGATAAATTATATAAATGAAAAATAAAAATCATACAATTTTCGATGCATCATTTACACTATCCTCATAATGTCGACGACGATTGCTCTGAAGGTGTTGTAACCACTGAACACGTGACTTATTGTCCGCTGTTTCGAGAATATGTATTTCATTATTCACACTGAACAACAAAGTTTTTTTACTAACTGAAAACCTTGACGAGAAGCGGAATATAAATTAGCTATGCATGAGAAAAACTGAATGCCTAAATAACTTAAACTTGCATTTAACTTATCTATTCAGTCAATAGTTGACCAGTGATCTAAATATAAGTAAATCTTACAAAACTATAAATAGAATAGCATTCTTGGAAAATCCTCTTCTGAAGTACAACTAATTACAATTAATTGGATTAAAACCAAATAGAAGTGAAACATAAAAAAAAACGAACTGTATTTCAAATCGACCAGTTTCACGAGGGTCAAAAGTAAAGGCAGCTCCGGATAAGGGTATTCGTCCAGCACAAGTGATATCACCTTTATTTTTGTACCAGTACAAGTATGGCGAATCGTCCGACAACACAAACCAGTAACGTTTACATGAACCACCAATTGTGCGCTGTTCGATCTGTAATTTACTTCCGTACCCAACAATAATGTTTATCCTTATTATTATTTTTTTTCTTGGCGTTTATCCCGCTTGGTCGTACGGTCCGCTTCTGTGGAGCATTGTCTTACGTCCGGCTCCATAGATACAAGTAATGTTGTTGTCTTCCATTTCCCTTGTCAATAATGTTTATCCTTATATGCACGAAAAAAGTTTGTTTTTCAAAAAACTTTTATGACGTTCGTAAAGTGAAATATTCCACCCTGTATAAATCTGTAGAATCAAAGCTTTCAATATCAACACGAAAAGTATCTGAAGAAACTTGGAGACGGAAATTAACCCTAACTTTTACTGCTAGAGTACTACACATAATTATTTCACTTAGAAACACAAATTTTTGATACCTTGTTAATATATCCCGCTGAACGTTTCATTACACGACTTTTAGCTTGCCCAACATCATCTACTGACACCATTTTACTTCATCTTAAAGGATAAATTATTCTCGAGAAAATGTAAAATACTGATGGCAGTAAAAAATAACAAGACAAGAGATATTCTCAAATCATGAAAAGCAGAGAGGAATTCGTATAATTTTGAGGACAAATACAATCAGCACAGTAGTTCTCGACCTTTATGTCACCAATGCATAACCCATTCAGCCTTTTTTATTGCAGGTGCGATCAAAAAGTTCCAAAAGAAAAAACATTAATAAATTTAAAAGGAATGTTTCAAACAGAGCTTAGCACTTGCTCGTCGGAACAAAAACAGCCCCGCCCTTTGCTTTTTAATCCTCCTGACCGTCACACTCGCCGACCTTACAGCTTACCATATGGAGAGAAGGTCTGGAACTGCCGGACTATCATTACGTTATGTAAAAACAATGTCCCAGTGAAACTACTAATTACTGTTCTACAATTCGGTGGTGCTCCGAGTTGTTTATACACTTTGATTTATTCGAAATACCACCGTTGGTAGTCAATTTTACCACAATTACCAGATTATTAATTCTGTAAAATTTAGCCACTTGATATTTTAATCTTTGTTCATTTGAATCAATTTCGTTACTAATTTATTAGTTGACGATAATGATTCTCATAGCACAGAATTCTCCAAAACAAACCGGTAATCAAAAAATCACACTTTTTCGTATTATTCATCAATCATAGTTTCAGCCAATTTCCATCTTTTCATTAGGATCACCGTTGAAGAATCCTTGTATAATAAATTGAAATTGATCGAATAGTAGAAAATTTTATTTCCAAATTTCTAATCTAACTCTAATATTTCCATGCTTTTTTGATGCATTATAATCATTTCAGTTTCATCCTCAAAGAAAAAAATATTTTTTTATCTCTGTCAAGTATTTCACTGCTCACTCAATAAATTTGAACAATAAGTAAGTGGTAAGTAAGTTTCATGTTTTCTTCCTGTTCAGTTTGAAATGATGCAAATTTGAAACTTTTTAATTGTTCGACGTTGCAAAATGTTAGGAAATGTTTACTCTACGGTAATGCAAGAACTCATTGAGCAATATCCGAGTGATTTAGTAATTTACCGAAAATATTAATTCCAAATCACTGTCAATGAATTAGTGTGCAAATAACATCATGACTGCTATGAAACCAAAACCCACAATTGCACTCAACCATTTCTCGAATTTTCGCTCACTATTTTCGTGTTCAGCGTATAGTATCTGTAAGTACAGGCTTATTCAACTATTTTGACATTTAAATTTCAGTACATTGTAAATGAGACATTGAGAAATGGTTGAGCAGAGAAATGAAAGGAACTGAAAACAAAAATGCTTTTCACTTGACAAATCGGGAAATGAAAAAGGAAATTTTCTGAAATGGTATCATTGATAGTTGTACTTTTATTTCACACCCATAAAGGTAATAAATATCTTGAGGACAGTGAATCAAAGGTGCCAAAGAGCAGAACAAACCTCAAAAAATGTGATGTAAATAAATGTACCGTCAGCAAGCGAAGTTGCTATTGCTATTACAATACTTTGTGTTTGTTCACCAAGCTTCACACTCTCCAATAATAATTAAAGTTGTATATTCAGTTTTTTAAATGTTCAAGTTTATCAATTACTTGAACGTTATCGATTGAAGAAAACATGGAATTTTCTATTCTGTTTGTCAAGACAGAAATAATTCGATGATGAAGTGTTAATGCTTTAATTTAAAATATTCAAAGTTACTCTTATTGATTTTGAAGTGAAATTATTAGCTTCTTCCCGGCATAATTTTATAATTTGAGCATTTCTTAATCATTAAACAAAAAACAAAAACCTCCAAGGCAATTCCAACAAAACCACCAATCGGCGACGTTAATGCTATAAGTATAACCAACGATATAACAAAGAACGTATTGTTCGGGTGAGTTTTAATCAAATTCATCCCAATACTGAATGCAACCACTGATTTATGCGCTATTATTCCAAAAAAAAGTGTTGTGACACTGAACATTGTCAACTGTAAATGTTAATAAAACGATGATGAAATAAATTACTTTCTTCAGTCAGTAATGCAACTTTTCATACGGTAACTTCAATGTAACCTCAATCTCCCGCCATAGCTATTTCAGTTAGGCAGAGACAGAAGCATTTAAAATTTTGAATTTTACAAGCAAATAGATTTCGTAAGAATTAGAAAAATTACTTGAACACCGAATGCAAATCCTTCAAGGCAGGAATGAATTGTAGAAGCAATTAATAAAGTCATCGATTTCACATAATTATTCTTCCTGGAAAACTCCAATTCCTTCACAGCGATACTATTTTGTTCCTTCTGCTCTTGACTTTCTGCCTCGTTTTGCTCATTTCTGTTAAATCGTTCTCTATAAAGAGAGAGAGAGAAAAAAAAGGAAATATTTCCGCAGTTCGATTTACTAATTTATAGGTGGTAATTCAGTTGTACCTACATTTTCAAATTTTAATTGACAAAATCTTACGTGCATGAAATTACGAAGTTTTAAAAAAAGTTGTTGCAGTTTTAAGTAAAAAAAAAAAAACTATGTACAATTTTTATTGATTATCGCAATAGCTACCATTTTTCCCTTCTGTTAACCCATATTTTCAAATTCGATGTAACATTATAAAGTTACTTTGAATGTTAAAATTTGCTTTTTTAAAATTTTTGTTCGGTCACGTCTTTTTTTTACTGGGAAAAAATCTTAACTAATGTACTGACCAAAAGACAGACACCATCTAGCTTTGTCTGACAGAGCATCTCTACTATCTTCCTTTGTTTAGCAATGCATTATCGTCTTCATATGTCTCGCTAGTCTGTTTACCATAATACATAGAGAGGGAGAGAGAGAGAGAGTCTCTTTATTTTTACATTACGCACTTACTTTCTTTGATTAAGCCTTGGTCAATCAAACCTCTATGGATTCTACTATTTAAGCCATCCGCCCTTACAGTCTTTGTTTTTTGATTTCGCACGATCTATTATGTAAGCTATCATCCTCTTTGCAGTCTTTGTTTTTTGATTACGCACGTAGTTTCTTTGGTTACTTCAGGTTAATTCTTGGTCAATCAATCCTCTATGGATTCTACTATATAAGCCATACTTTCTTATATTCCAAATCATTTTTGTTTTCTTTTTCTTTTTTTACATCTGCTGGCAGTGTCATGTTTAATATGTTTGGTTACAAAAATCTTTTACTGTAATTGCGGTAGTTCTCGTGCCCATTGTTGCTTATTATATTTGTAATGGTTTAACGAGAAGTTTTTGGATGACCTACCGAATTTGAGGATTTTCCAGTTGTTTCGCGATATCTCTCTCATTCTCATAATTACTGTAATCAATTCCATTCGCTTTGTAATCGATATGATCGATACCACAGATGTGAATGGCTAATATTTCTACTAAATAAGTGATAAAGAAGCCAAAACCAACTAGTACTTCCGTAAATGGATATTCCGTATTCCATCCGTTATTTTGTTTTATTTTATCAAATGCTTCACTAAAATTAGCATTGAATTTCCGCAAAATTTCAATAATATCCAAAAATATCCGAATTGATCGGACAACGTGTCATTTCGTATAACGGAAAATTTTTCACATTTCATTTGGGTCACTTTGATACTTAAAACTTTTAGACATCGACATTTGAAGAAATTTGAAATAAATTTATGGGTATCTTCAAATTGATGGTGAAATATATTTCACCAAATACAAACTAATCATCATTTGAAGGAATGATGTAAGTCATAAGTCGAAGAATTTTACAACCAAAAAAAAAGAGGTAAAATTCATGTATGCGGCACTAACAAAGCAGACAAATAGTTTACCTGGCTGTAGGTAATAGATCTAATAAGCATACACCTAAGAAAACACCACCAGATAGACATGATAATATTGAAAGAAAGCGACTTTCTAACACCTGTTTAGTCGCCCTGTGCACTTTTACATATTTGTAAATCTGAAAATAATTTCGAAATAAACAATTCAAATGAAGGTAATTTTGTTCTTCAATGAATTTAAAATTTACAATTTTCTAAATTTAATTTTCTTTCAAAATTTATATCAAATTTTATTTTGTTAGACAAAATCAATAAATGACAAACTTTTATTGGTAATAGGCCAAAAAACAATGCAAATACACCCATCAATGCAAGCATTACAATTTTTACCACCAAAATTGACATTTCACCAACGGAAGTTGCAACAATCTCTGTTTTCAACTGCTCTCTAGGTCAACTTGTAACGGAACCTAATGTCAATACTTGGTGAGAAACATAATTTACACCACCTTGTTTATATGTACTGATGATTTTTGATTTGATAAGGTTTTTAATCAATGATTTTCTCGTAAATTACAACGTATATTTCTGGTAAACAAAACTACAAAAACTTCTTTCCTCTCCCAGTTCCCTGAGAGACAGTGTAGCTGTTCAATGATTGCTTTGGTTTCGATCATTCATTTCTAAACTAAATAAGCAAGTTCAAAAAACAAATCAATTTTTCTCTGAAAAGAATTCATTACTGAAATGTGTTCGAAACTGTTTTTAGAAGTGTGAAAAGAAAACTTCAAAATCAAAAATTGACGGAAGTTTTGTTCAAATTGTTTTTTGGGCAATTCGTCTCTCAGCCCAATGGAGAAGAAAAAGACTTTACAATTTTTGCGATTTACAACAAAAAAAAATGTCACTTTTCCATTTTGATGCCCACCGTGATGCACTTTTATCTTATATTGGCTTTACAAAAGAAAAAAAAAAAAAATTCGAAACAAATCATAAGAACTTTAGTGATTACGTGCCGAACTACTGCTATGCATTTATAGATAGATCGATGATAATTTGATGTCTTTAACTGCTTTTTTTGCAAATTTAAATTTCTAAAATATCATGAACATTCGAATAACTATTTAGCTGGATGAATTAAAGAATTGACGGTCGATTCTATTTTAACAATATTTAAACTTAGCTATTTTTCTAATAAATATGAAAAAAAAAACGAAAAAACATATAATCACGAAGCATGGAAGGAATTTTCATATTTTAGTACCACATTATTATTATCGGCCATCAATTCTTTAATTAATCCAGCTAAATAGTTATTCGAATGTTCAT